>BHFT01007872.1:0-16046 GCA_004320025.1 Laticauda laticaudata | reverse complement strand
ATCTATCATCCTGTCTTGCCACTCCACTGTTCCAGCTGGGGAGTTGCACCAGTGTTTCAGGAGGTTGCGCTGCTTCATCCCTTCATGTGAAGCTTTGTTGGGGCCTTGCACATCCTCAGTGTCTATCAGGTACCTGGGACCATTAATCTTTCCAGGCATTATTAAGGTTAGAAACAGCACTGCTGGATCATGCTAAAGTCATACTCTTCCATTCTTGTATTGCTCATAGTGAACAATCAGATGCCTTCTGGGATGCTTACTAATAGGTGACACAGATACATCCTTCTCCCACCATGGTTTCCCTGCCACAATACTTATTGCTTGGTATTAGTTATCCCGTGACCCAATTATGTCTTATACTTCACCAGGGAAAAATTTAAGAATAAAAAACTTGAACTGAAATGGAGTTGGTGAAGTTAACTCTTAGAGACAAGAATCAAAATAATTTTGTGGTTATTTGGAATTTTTCTGGACTTTCTGTGTAAAAGAGGGAAAAAAATGAAAATTTGACTTTGGGTTCTAACAATTAATTGAGCTATCACTATAGAAATGACAAGTAGTTATTATTTGGCATAAATAAAAAGTGATATTACAATTTCAATATATATCTCACTGCACTGAAAAAAGGTTGGAAGTCACTGATGTTTCCCTTCCCTCTTTCTTTCTCCTCTACCTTTCTTTTTTCCTTTTTTCCCCACTGTTTATTTCTATTTGTATTTTTTTATCTATCTGTGTTTTTTTCTTTGAAAAACTTTTAATTGAAATATTTAAAAACTTTAAAAATATATTGAAAAAGAAAAAAAAACCTTGAACCAAAGAAAAAGTGGAAAATAATAGTAAGGTATCTTTAATTGTTTTTATTTACATAAAATAAATAACATATGCAAGACATCCTATACCAGAACTGTATAAAGTAGTTATGGTTGCTAAATTGTAATTCTGTCTATGATCCCTGTGTTTATGACACAATATTTACTGAATTGCATAAAACAAAGTTATTGGGAGTTAACATAGACAGCCTAGGTAATTATTAGGCTCTCAATTGAAGCAACAATAATAAAGTTTTACCATTAAGGAAGTTTGGGGGAGAATATGTAATGATTCTTAAGTATAAATCAGCTATTTATTTATTTAGTGTTTTAATCTACTTTATAATACTAGGTCAAAGTTGTTGAGAAATAAAGTCATGTTTTAAATTCTCATTACTTGGGATTAAGATCCTCATTATCAAACTGCCAATCTAATCGTACCTTTGTCTTTTCAGAAAATAATACATACTATGACATTTGTGAAAAAAGGAATGAGACATTGATTGTTATTTGAGGTTTTTGCTCCTGTATTGTAACAAGATTACAGAGATGGTTTTGAAATATTTTTTCCTAACTTTTTTTATTAGGTGGATTTCATGTATTTAGGAAGGCTAGTAAACATTCTGCAGCCTTTATAAATGGGGATGGGACAACTTGCCAACTCATCATGGCCAACTCTCTGCAGGACAACTCACCATGGAACAATTTAACAATTCTATTTAATTATTTAAAATAAATAATTTTATTTTTTGCCATTCACGTTCCATTCAGTCCCTCCTTTTGCATTTTTTCTTAAATTATTCTATTCCACCATTTTTTTTGATATTTGTGTAATAACTCTGGTCCAGCAGTGAGATGGCCATGGCAAAGTGAACTTGTTAGATATGGAATAGACCTTTGATATGATGGTATTCAAAGAAAATTGAAACTATTTTGGCTAAGATGGTGGCACAGTGGTTAGAATGCAGTATTGCAGGTAAACTCACTGCTCACTGCCAGGTGTTTGATTGTGACTGGATCAAGGTTGGCTCATCCTTCCATCCCTCCAAGGTCAGTAAAATGAGGAGCCAGGTTGCTGGGGATAAAATATGCTGACTCTATAAACCACTTAGAGAGTGCTGTAAAGCACTATGAAGTGGTACATAGGTCTAAGTGCTATTGTTAAATGTGATATTTTTACATTTTGTCAGCAATGAGATCTTTCAGACAAGTTTATGACAAATGGGATTATTTTTTCCTTTGTTAAGATGTCCCATTAAATTCATCCTTTAACTTTCCTTCAATTTAATGTTATATTTGACTATTTTGTCATGCAGTTAAAGGATATTTCTTGTGGTGTGATGGGCGGCAAACAAATTCAATAAATAAAAATAATATTCAAATTACTAGTGTTGAAATGTTTTTATATGCTGAATATATATCCTATGCATAATTATAATTTTTATAACAAAATTTACAGTAACAGTACATTGTAATTCATTAGAGCAAGTCTCATAAACTTCCTATTGGCTTTAAATATATATGTAGAAATTTGTAAAAAGTAAGATTGTACTTTCTTATTTTTTCCTCTGTTCAATAATGTCCAAATCATAAGACTGTGTCAAGCTTCCCCCGCCTTTTCTTCTTTCACTGAAGAAATGACAGATACAGTGATCTGACAGACTGCTTTGATAGGTATTTTTCAGAAATGGTTTGCCATTGCCTCATTCCTTAGCCTAAAAGAAAGGGAATGGCCCAAGGTGATCTAGCCTAGTGTGGGACTAGAACTTATGATTTCTGGTTTCTAGTTTAATGCCTTAAGCACTACACCAAATTGGCTTTCAATCATCAAATTGACTTTCAATCATCAATTTGGCGACTGGAGTGCCTTACACATATAGGAAAAATATGGTCAGTAAACTTTCTGTGTATATTAAAAGTAAATATGCAAAAATATTTATAGCATATTAATATTGTTATTAATAGGTAGTTAAAATCTAAATTGATCGGGAAAATGTATTTATAAAAATAAGCATGATCATAAGACTAATGTTAGTATTTAGAGCTGTTTTAAGTTAATACCCTTAAGATAAATATTCAGCAGATTGATAAATTATTAAGAACATTTTATGGGGAGAACAAACTACTAGATTTCATTAATATATTAATCATCTTTGTGATTTTGGAGGAAACTTTTCTGATTTTTATATTTAAAATATAATTTTAAATGGTTCATTCATGTGATCAGGTTGAAAGATCATTATGGTCACAATAGAGTCATACTGGGTGACCCTACTGGGTATCACGGCAGGATTCCTTTTTTAGTCATAATCATTAGATTTCCAATGTTAAAGATATATTTGGAAGTTGCCATGAAATATAATTTATTTTTATAAATAATTCATTATTTTTATAATGAATTCGTACTCTGGGATAATCCCCATTTTAAGATATTGATAAATCCTTCAAAAAAAAAAAAAACTAGGCTCATAGGGCAGTGATACTGATTTATATGCTTGCATTTTTATGGTAATGTAAGTTTGGAACAATATTATTTAGCTAGGACATAACATAGGTTTTACTTTTGATACTTACTATCTACATGACCAAATAGTACTTGCCACCGTTTTTTAAATTTTATTGTCTGCACTAGAAATGCATGTGACAAGCACTGTATAACTTCTTTAAATTCAGTAGGTACAATTCCTTTAAAGATGTATGCCTAATCTAAGCATACATTTGTAACTTCCAATCAAGTAATTATTTTTTTCTTCTTCTCATCTCTGTTATGAAGATTTTAAGACAGCCTGCTTTGAAAGGGAGAAAGTTAAGGTTCCCTTTGAAGCAAGTGTGCACAGAGGCTCTCAAATGTAACTTGTTTTATTTATGATTGAATGGGAGATTCATATGTTGATACTAGCATGGGGTTCTACCAAAAAAAAAAAAGTTTCTTGGGATGCAGATGATATTTGGAGGCAAAGCCTGACATGTTTGAAGGTAGGTATATCTAAAAGAAGGAACATCAATCTGTTTAAGGAAACTCAGGTGTGATTTGAAAATAGATCAGAAAAATCTTCAGAGTAAAGAACGGTAAAAGCAGATTGGCATTCTTGAAAATTGATCAGACAACTTTCCTCATAAGTATAGAATTACAAGGAACTGTTAGAAGGGGTAGATGAAGCATTCTTCCTCTTAGCCAAATCTAAGCTAAATGCAAACATGAGTTGTTCATAAAACTATAGTTGTTTTGTTCTTCTTTCAATGCAAAATGATTCTGGCCTTGTCTCACCATCAATTCGTACAAATTTAGTCTGCAAGTTAACATGCAAACCTGAAACTCAAGATGTCCTTCAGTTTGTAAAATGAAGAGGAAACAAAGATAAACTGCATAGCTCTGAGGATTAAAGATGAAGGCAAATGGAATATTTTAAATATATATTGTTTTAAAGTGGGAAGGAGTCTGTTTTTAAGGGAGGGTGAAATAAAATGATTGCTCAGATATTTCTACCAAGTCTTTCTTCCCCAGACTGATTCCCAAAAGCTATGTAATAGATTATTTAAAGTTGTCATTTCATTCTAGTTGTTATGCACAGGGAATGTAATACATGTTATACCACTTTCAGATGCTGAGACATGAATGCAGTTCTTCCTGGGGCATTGACATTTATTTTCACAAGAAACAAAAAAAGTGGGTTACTTGCATGTAGACTTATCCCCTTCTCTTGAATTTGAGTTTGAGCTTGATGGTGCTGATTTGATTTTCCACTAGAATTCAGAGTGCTGAGAACTGGAAGCAGCACCATCCATCTATTATGGAAGCAGAAAGAAAATAATCTCTTTTGGAGGTATGAAAGCAGCCAAGTCTTTTTTTTCTAGACTTTTACAACTGATTCTACCAGCTGTTTCAATGTCCTCTTGTGTAAATGCTTGAAGCAGATTATGAAGTAACTATGTGAGATTGGATAAAGATACAAAGTCTTTATTTATAAAGCACTAGGGAGGGGTATTTTTTTGCCTCCTCCTATACTTCGAGAAACATTTCTTTTATGGGATTTGTGTCAATCTACTCTTTAGCCAAGAGTAAAGCCCATGTCACACTGCCCAACGGATGCAAAAAGGACACAGCAGACGAGCAAAATGTTCCATCCATTGTTATCCAGCTCTCAAAGGGGCAAAAATTTGCATAACCGGAGAGGATAACACGGATGCGGGAGGACACAGGTGGATGGAAAGCGGATGCAGAAACAGGAAGCCTAGCGATGAAGCAGATGGGAGTGGATGGCACATCGCAGGGCTTTCCGGGGGCCTCAGGGAAGCGGACGCGAAATGGATACAGCGGAATGCAAGAACGGACACTGAGTGGATGAAGCGGATGCACAGCGGATGCCAACAGCGGAACCTAGTGGATGCCTGGCGTTATACTGCGCATGCGGGGAGGATGCATTGCATCAGCCCCGCGAATATAAGGAAGCAGATCGGAAGCAGGTCGCCATTCAGAGGAAAGACCTGCTGCCGGATGGATTGGCTGCCTTGCCTGCCTTGCCTGCATGTCGCCTGCCAGCCTTGCTGCCAGCCAGTCTGCCAGCCAGTCTCCCTGCCAGCCTGTCTGCTGCTTTCCTGCCAGCCTTGGTTCATGTCTGCCTGCCAGCCTTGGTGCCTGCCTGCCTGCCAGCCTTCCTGCAGCCTTGGTGCCTGCCTCCCTGCCAGCCTTGCTGCCTGCCTTGGTGCCAGCCTTCCTGCCAGCCTTGCTGCCTGCCTTCCTGCAAGCCTTGTTCATGTCTGCCTGCAAGCCTTGGTGCCTGCCTGCCGTGCCAGCCTTCTGCCAGCCTTGGTGCCTGCCTCCCCTGCCAGCCTTGCTGCCTGCCTTGGTGCCAGCCTTCCTGCCAGCCTTGCTGCCTGCCTGCCTGCCGCCTTGGTGCCTGCCTTCCTACAAGCCTTGGTTCATGTCTGCCTGCCAGCCTTGTGCCTGCCTGCCTGCCAGCCTTCCTGCCGCCTTGGTGCCTGCCTCCCTGCCAGCCTTGCTGCCTGCCTTGGTGCCAGCCTTCCTGCCAGCCTTGGTGCCTGCCTGCCTGCAAGCCTTGTTGCCAGCCAGTCCTGCTGGCCAGCCTTGCTGCCGTGCCTTCCTGCCAGCCTTGGTTCATGTCTGCCTGCAAGCCTTGGTGCCTTCCTGCCTGCCAGCCTTCCTGCCAGCCTTGTGCCTGCTCCCTGCCAGCCTTGCTGGCCTGCCTTGGTGCCAGCCTTCCTGCCAGCCTTGGTGCATGCCTGCCTGCCAGCCTTCCTGCCAGCCTTGCTGCCTGCCTGCCTGCCAGCCTTGGTGCCTGCCTTCCTGCCAGCCTCTGGCCAGCCTTGGTGCCAGCCTCCCTGCCAGCCTTCCTGCCAGCCTTAGTTCCTGCCAGCCTCCCTGCCAGCCAGCAACCCCAAACCATGCGGAAGCACAGCAAGCCTCAGCCATCTGCTGCCAGCCCTTGCAAGAGGGACAGGGCTACCATCCGCCCCCTGGCCCTCACCTGGTTCTGCTGGGGCTTCTGCAGCACGGGCTCGCTCTTCTGGGCTGGCGCTTCTGCTGCTTCTGCTTCTGGAGGAGCTGATGACACAGCACTCCAGCACCAGCCACCTCCACAGCACCTGCACACTTCACCCTGAGACTGAGCGACCAAGAGGAGTGCCAGAGACTCTTTTTTTGTTTATAGCTTGTTGTTAATAAAGTCTATTATGATATCACACCTTGCTTCATTTCTTTTTTTATAAAGTCTTGCTGGAAACTTTTGAAATGGTTTAAGCCTTTGCATGCTTGTGGGAGGTAATAGCTGTGGTATGGGTTAGGAAGCATAGGTGGGATAGATAAAATCCTCCTGCAAGCATAGTGGGACTCTGTATGTCCAACCTCCCAGGTGCCACACCTATGGCCTTTATTATCAAATAATAATGTAATAATTATCCACACATGTCAACACTAACACACAACTCTTTATTAAACGCCCTGTTCATTGTAGGCCAACCAAACATTCATGGCCCAATCTCATCATTGTAGATAGACAGGCTGAAGGAGGCATCCATTAAGCATGCTACCATCCTGCCTTGCCACTCCATCTGCTCCAGCTGGGGAGTTTCACCATTGTCTCAGGAGGTTGCGCTGCTTCTTCCCTTCACGTGAGGCTCTGTTGGACCTTGCACATCCTCAGTGTCTGATCAGGTTTTCGCCCTTGCCTCCATTCCCCAGGCTCCATGTCCCCATTGCCTTGCTGGGAGGTCCACGAGCCTGTTTCTGCAAGACGGGTAGCGGGTGCACATGAGATTGTGCAGGATCAGCAAGCTTCCATGATCCTCCTCACGGGCTCTGGGCAATGCTGCATGTGTGGTGAGAAGTATCTGGAACCTGTTGGCCAGGATGCCAAAGGCATTGCTCCACCACCCACCTTGCCCACTGGACAGCATGTAGTTGAAGATCCTCTCTTCACGGAAGTGTAGGGATCCTCTCTACTGGAAGTGTAGGGCTTCATGAGGTAGGTTGTGAAGGGAGAAGGCGTTCATCCCCCACGATGAAGATAGGGCAACATCTTGTGTGTCGTTGGGCAGGGGTTCTGGATCTGGGAAGCCCACGATGAGGTTGCCTTCCAGCTCTTCCTTGAGCTGACTGGCATTGTATACCTGGGCATCTGAAGATGACCGCGTTGCCTGAAGCATCGATGTACATGAATTTGTAGTCAGCATCGGACCATGGCGAAGAGGAATTGCTGAAGAAGCCCTTGTAGTTGAAATAAGTGGACCTGACTTGACTGGAGCTTTGCAGGCCACTGCTTCCCATCTATGGCCTCCAACGGTGTGTAGTAAGTTCCACTTCTGATACCACTGCTGCTGCAACTTTCGTCCAGCTTCATCAGTGGAGGTACTGGAGGAGCTCCTCCTTGTTATTCTTGATGATGGCCTGCACCACTTTCTGACCACAGTGCTGATGGTGTTGGATGGCACCCTCCAGCCGTACTGCATGCTCCTGTAGAGGTCCCTGAGGCCAGGTGGTGCAGTAGTGAGTGCCACCTTGAAGCCCAGGTTCCAGGCTGGGCCAGAAGCTGGTGTTTGCCTTGGTCAACCTGGGTGTCAGGCGCTGCACAACTTTGTCAACATGGCTGAGGCATCCTCATGAAGTTCTGGAACGCCACGAGTTGTCTTCGTTCCTGAGCTTCCACCATCAGCTTGTTGATCAGTCCATCCTCTGCTCTTCTGGTGAACCATCTTTTGGATCCAGACTCTTTTTTGGGGTGGCTCCCTTTTCTTCTCACGGTGAAGTCACAGAGCCTGCAGATGGTTTTCGCCACTGTTGCAGAATGATGGTGGCTGCTGAAAGGACTTTGTTACAATCCACGGTGGGAACATGACTGGATGCTGTGAAGAGAAGAGCCAGATGAAGGCTACAGAGGTCTGCACCACTGAGCTGCTGTTCTGAACGTGAGATGCAGGCAAGTTGCTCCCCCTTTTTATAGGCAGTATAGGTGTCCCTTGCATCCTCTAGGCATCCTCTAGGCATCCTCTAGGCATCCTGTAGACATCCTAAATATCCGAGATAGTCCCTCTGCGAACATTTTTCCGTTTTAAACGCTTTGTTTCCATTCTGCCATCCATTCCAACTCCGTTCCGCTTCCCCCTGCGGCCGAGCGATGCGAGTTGTGCGGATGCGCAGCGGATGCCTAGCGGATTATAGCGGATGTGTAAACGGATGCGTAACGTAATGCGTAGCGGTATGCGTAGCGGATGCAGAACGGAACGAACTGGATACATTTTCCACGCAAAATTTTGGGCAGCCCAAAACTTTTGGAGAAGGATGAAACGTCAAATAAACGGATGCTGGACGGATAGAGAAGGAAGCAAAACGGAGGCAGTGAGTACATCACGTTTTTGAACAGATGGCAAGGTTTTTTGTCCGTTTTACATCCTTTTTGCATCCGTTGGTTCAGTGTGACATGGGCTTAAGAGGATAAAACCATGAAGCAAGCCTGACTATATTTTCTTTCCAATTATTTATCTGTTGGTCTATAATGATATTGTGGCTGTATTGTACTGAACTTGTACTTTGCTATTTCACTCTCCATCCTGATGGTGCCTTGAACTAGAATGTAACATTACTTGTTTAATTTTTTTTTTTAATTAAAGGTAAGATATGTAACTTTTTTGTGCTTAGAAGATGTATTATTGTTTAATAGAAAAGAAGTAAGTTGAATATGAAGTTAATATCCTGTTTCTTTTCTCCTTCTTTTCTCCTTATGTTGCCTGAAACACATATGATGGAACACTTTGTTGCAGGAAGTTAAAAAATGATACGAAGTGAGAAGTCTGCCTATTGTCAACAGGGGATTAATAGACTGAGCTTGAGAAAGCTTGTAGTGATGTATTGTTTTGAATACAGATATTGAAAAATGCAGCAACCTATCTACTGATCATAAAGATGCCAAGTTGGACCATTGTTTAAAAGAAGTGATCTCAAATAAGCCAAGTAATGGAGCCCAGTCTGAAATTTTAGCATGACGAAGTGAAGGCTGACTCAGAGAAACCAAAATTAAGATGCTTTGAAGGCAACAAGAACTTATCAAGATTGAAAAAAAAGTTGTATTTTTTTTATCTGCCTGGAAGAGGGACTTTACCATCTAACCCACTATATATGCTTCTCAAATGAATGTTCAGGTCTTCTTTTCCTTCAACTTTCATCACACTTATTTTGCACCCTTGTAGTACATATTGCAACATAAAATTTATTATTAATAGCCAGTGAAAGGATTACAAAAGGTATTGCCAGCTAGGACATCCTGAAAAATAAATAATAGTGGAACACAAACAGCTCAATAGTGGGCATAAGACCTCCAAGTACTGACAATTCTGTGAAGTGATGTTATTATGATAGTTGGTTCTCATCTGTGTCACTAATTGATAATAAATTTAAAGGACTATCCAAATTTTACATCTCGGAAGAATCATGTCTATCTTTCTCACTCAGTTTGGTAAGCTTTGGCAAGTCTTCGTTGCTGGATTTCAGAATGTTGACTTTGAATTTTTCTCTGCTTGTTTCTTATTCAGTTTGTGTGCTTTTGCTTGGCTATTTGTCTGATCTGAGGGAGGATTTTGAGGGTTTGGCACGATAAAGCTTAGATATCTCCTTGAGAGATTTAATGGGCATTGCCGTGGATGGTCGTGTAAATGTAAACTTTTTGCAGTTCATAGAGATACCCTAGTTGAGATGCAGGAGATGATTTTAAGTGTATACTCAATCCAATTAAAGAATGTTAAACAACTTGTTACAGCCCAAATGAATGAAACTGCACTGGAACTATCCATATAAGCTCTAATACAGCATTAATTTAATTGGCAGTTGAATGCTTGTTTCAGATTTCTCACATATTAATTATCTGCCTCCAGACACTATACACTGAAGTGATCCATTGTCAGTTCTATGATACATAAAATGATACTGAACTTTTCTGCAGAATTTCAGCATGCACCAAAAGCAGGGATGTCAAAAATATGCTCTTTTGTATGTGGAGAGACATAGACTTAATTTGTCAATATTTGGACAGCTGGTTGGTTATTTAGAGAAATATTTGCAAACTGTGAAGATACAATATTATTTAGCACTATTAATGATGTAAATGAAATTTCACAGATTTGGCTACTTAGTACTTACTATCAAATTAGATAAGAGAAACAATAGCTCCTTAATTGGGCTAAAAATCGCAGATAAAGATAAAATGATAAAGATATCTAGAATAGAATTCAGTAATTTTAAGAAATATTAATAGAAATGATTTAAGAACACAAAATTCTAAGTTAAGTGGATCAAAACTGAACAGGTTTCAAATCATAAACTAGACTGACTTGTCTGTCCAGATGTGGAATTATTCTTCCTGTATGCTGCTCTCGGTATTAAACCATGATGGGTCATCAATTTTTTGAGTTCAATTGTTTTTTTTAAATTTTCTCCAATAAAGTCATTTAAGACATATTAGAGACCAATCCAAATGCTATGGTAGGTACTGAATGGGCAGTAATGAAGCCAGCACAATATTCCCTATCATCAGTTTGCCTGGCTAGCAAAATTTTGTGATATGGGGATGCTAAATTTAGAGAGGCATGAATTAAGGGCAGCTGACTTAATATAAGCTGTCTTAACAAAAGATTTATAGATGCTACCCCAAGATTCTAGAATGGTTTCCTTAACCATCAATGTAAGCATGAGCATCTAGCTTGAAGACCTTCAAGCACCATTAAGATCTGACTAGATAGATAGACTGGAAAAAGGGGTTAGGTAAATAGATAGCTAGAAGGCCACGAGGTGCAAAGCAAAATATTAGCCACTATCTTTATACCAAAGTATATTCTTATTGGACAGCAAGAATAGTGGATGTCTTTAGTCCAGCATTATCTGGAAATGTGCCTTCTTTCCCAGGGAAAGGTAGATGCATACAAGGGACCAAACCTACCAGCCTATATTCTGATGCAGGGTGCTTGAATGAGAAGACTAACCAAGGCTACTCTTTATGGAAGCCACCTTTGATGTATTCTTAAAATATCACATTGATCTACTTTGAGTCCCTAGTTAACTTGTCCTCCCATAATAATATATGGAGCTGGATTGTAGAAGATGAATTTATATTTTATTTTATTTATTTAATTTTTTATATTTATTATATTTCTGAACCAGCCATCTCTCTCACAGAGAGAAATCTGGGTATTGTACAATAACACATCAAACTATAAAATGGTATATAAAAATTCAAATGTTAGAATTAAAATTTTTGAATTGAAAGTGTTTAGAAAAATCATTTTTTAAGGAATCAAAAATAATTAAACCTGTTAAAAATTAGTTGACAAATGCAAGGTGTTGTGGCTTGTGTATTAATATATTCCTGATGGTTTGTTACTCTTCAGAATCTCAGAGGCTTCACGGTATCTATGCTGAAGAAACAAACCTGAAGATACCAGGGTTTGTACTTGTGCCTTTTAACAGGAAAACTATGTGCTGTATTACTAAGCAGTGGCATCCAGTTTCATTGGTGTACTCTCAAACAAAGATGGGGAGCTATATATCCAGACAGATCCATGGATAGCCTTTGTTATGTAAGGGGGAATCATACATGATGTTGGAGGTCATAGTTTTATAGAATCTCCTTTATTTTCTGTTATTTTAAGAGACTCTTTTAAATTACATTCCTTTGTGATGTTGTTTTCTGGTTGCTTTCAGGTAATTTTTTAAAAAATGTTTCATGATGCCATTTTATTTGTTGGGTGGAAAAGTAAAGGAGAAAGAGAAGGGAAAGGAGGAAAGAAGGAAAGGAAAGATGCAGCTTTGCTTATTTTCCACTTTATGACATATGCAGGTCCTATACATTTTCCCCATGGATATTTTAGACTTTGCACAAAATTTTCTTTGAAGTACTGTATGAGCATATTTAGTTGTAGTTTTATTTTTTTTGCTGGATGTGACTTTTATGTGGGGTAGCTGCTTACTAATTTCTTTACTGCTAGGTAAGGGAGCTTGGTATATCTTGAAAACTACAGCTGGGCTCCCTGTTTATTTCTCTGTGGTATTTTTCATTTGTGTCTTTGCCTTTTGATTTCTCATTTCTATTTTTAATTTTCCCCGTTTGAGTAACCAGCATGGATAGGAAGGCTTTGATGCTTAATAAGATAGAAGCTAGTTTGAAAGGAATAAGAATTCTTGGCTCTACTGGCAGAGTGGGGGAAAAAATACAGCTGTATGGGTGAAAAAGATTTCTCTCCCCCCAAGTCATATGTTGAACTTTTTCCAAAAACTTTGATTAATCAAGTGGCCCCTATCCAGGATTCATGATATAGTCCTGCCTACTAAGCATCAACACACATGGGAGACACATGTCCTTGGCTGATTCATAAATGGTGTAAATTTGAAAATGATGCCATTTTCTTTATATATATGAGAGAACTAGAAGGAAATAAAGGTCAGAGCATAAGAAGAAGAGAGAATGGGTGTGAGTTATAGTTTTTCTTTTCTACTAGGAAAATAAAAATGGGACAAGTTTAGGGTATCAGCACTATAAATGCTGGGTAGATAAAACTATTATCAATCATTCATCATTTATCATCTTTATGTAGATATTAACTGTGATTTTAAGAAAACAATAAAGAAAACAATAGAGAAAAGATAAGAAATGGTGTTTTACGAATACTGGCCCTTTTAAAATATTATTTCCTATGATCAGTTTTTTTAAAGACAGAACTAAAAAGCATACAGATTCTGGAAATGCATTTATTTTTTGCCCTTTTCTGTTCTCATCTTAGTAGTGGGCATTAATGACAGAAGAAAAACTATTCCATGTACTATATGTAGAGGTGTTAAATTATTACTAAGAAGGAGCAAGTGGGTTTGCCATCTTAGATTTGATCCTCACCTTTGGGAAAGAAAAAGTAAATGTGACAGATATTGTGTTATGACATTCAGGAAAAGAGAAAAGCCAAGTTGTGCAAATTGGATTTCAGAAGAGCAAGTTCTAAGGAACTCCAATGGGAGGTAGATTGGAGTCAATCTCTTGAAATCCCAAAGGAGAAGTTGCAGGAAAGAATTGGGACATTCTATTCTATTTCATTTTATAATGTTTTCTGGCAAGAATTTCCCTAAGCTGTGGTGATTCTGTTTATTTCACATGCTGAAGTTCAGAGGGGCGGGGGCATAAAAGCATTCCCCGAGCAGAGAGAGGATGACAGCAGCCATTATCCAAAAACTGAAAGGCAGGGCCAGGTTGTATAAAAACCAGATGATTTTGGGAAGAGAGGGGTTATGATTTCCCACCTTATCCTTATCACAGTGGTTAGAATGCAGTATTGGAGGCTAACTCTACATTCCCACATTCGATCCTGATTGGTTCAAGTTTAACTCAGCCTTCAGTCCTTCCAAGGTTGGTGAAATGAGAACCCAGATTGTTGAGGGCAAAATGCTGACTCTATAAACCACTCAGAGAGATATGTAAAGCACTGTGATAAATCTAGGTGCTATTGCTATTTATGGAATTCAATAGTGGGATTCAATTTTTTTTACTACTGGTTCTGTGGGCGTGGCTTCATGGGCATGGCTTGGTGGGCTTGGCAGGGGAAGGATATGGTAAAATCTCCATTCCCTCCCCACTCCTTGGGGAAGGTTACTGCAAAATTCCATTCTCTCCCCACCCTGCTTACCTGCTTTCCAGCTCCATTCTCCTGTGCAGGGCAATAAAATAAGACCTAGCTGATCAACTGAGAGTCGGGAGGCAGAGAGCAGATCAGAGTGGGGCCAGTCAGAGGTGGTATTTGCCTGTTCTCTTGAATTATTCAACAAAGTTTTCTATGACATTTCTTAACAAACTGGTAAAGCATGAGCAGGTTGAAAAAATAATTGGAGTGAAAAGAGTGTGTCTGTTACTGGCTCACATATTCACAGTATAACTGGCAGAAAGATTTAATTTTTAAAAAGTCACAGTTTTGAATTTGTAACAACTGAATTTGAATTGTATTGTGTGATAATGATTATTTCCAAGGTTTAGAAAGTATTGAAGCTGTACCTGAAAATTAAATATGTTAAAAACCCACATGATTCAATAGGCAAAATATGTTGGTTGCAATCTAATGCTTGAGCAGTGGGAAAATATGTGCAGTGGACTGAAATTTACATTGAACAGTAATCTGAAAGATAATTTCCATAAAATGACATACCATCGGTACTTAACACCTGATAAACAGTCAAAGATGTATAAAGGTGTTTCAAATGTCTGTTTGAAATGTATTTGTAAAGAAGGCACTTTTTATCATGGATTTGTGGACTTGAGATAAAGCAAAGTAATATTGGGGCCATATTTATGATTTAATTTGGAAGATACTTAAAATAAACATAAAATTGAACCCAGAATTTTTTATTTTAGGACTATTGGATGAAGACCTTGGAAAAAAATTGGAACTTTGTTTTTTTGTATGTGTATGTGCATGTGTGTGTGTATAATTATATATAATTATATATAATAATAATACTTGGAGACCCTTCTAGACTTTGTATTTTCAACAGAAAGGAAAAATGCATTTTTGGCTTTTGCTGAGTAGATTAGCTTGTTGTTATAGAAATGACCAATATTTACTAATTAGGTAAAAGTAAAAAGTTGAGGTTGTAGCTCTTTTTGTTTTTGCTGCACTGAAAACAAGTTTTTTATCTCTTGATTTTTATCTTTCCCCTCTACCATTTAACTTAAAGTCCCAGCTGGACTTTCTTGTTTTTCTTTGAAGATGCTTCACTTCTCATCCAAGAAGTTTCTTCAGCTCTTTCAGCTTCTTTCAGAGCTGAAGAAGTTTCTTGGATGAGAAGAGAAACGTCTTCAAAGAAAAACAAAAAAGTCCAGTTGTTTCTTGAAAAAGCATCTTTGGGACAACCATGACCTGGATGACTGAGAATCTCCGTCAATATTTAACTTAAAGATTTAACTTAATTTAAATGCCATATTAATGGCATTAGTGCAGCATTGCCAAATCTGGATCTCCTTAAAAATTCCAAAAAAGAAAGAAAACATGTCAGATGTCAACTTGTGAAGCTTTCCTGACCTGCTTCCGAGGTGCCAAAGACAGAGGCATGGGAAATCACACCTCACAGCTGCACCAAGGAATTTACTTCTCAGACATAACAAGATGCATTTGGGCTGAGCAAGTTAAGGCCATCTCCATAGATACCAGCAATGCCTAGAGGGAGTGACTTCTACAATCTGCAAAATTACTTCATTGGAGAATGTGACCAGGGTCACTTTGGGGAGAGTGGGAAACAGGGTAGAGGCAAGGCCTTGAAGGGGGTGAAGTCAGAGTTGGCTTCACCTAGGTAATACTGATATGGTGCTCCTAATAAAAGACTGGATTTCTAGTGCCAGATGGCTTGAGACTCTTAATTGTGTTAAGGCACTGGTTGAAATCCTGGCATAGGATTAGAAACTTCCATCATTGTATGTATAATTGGAAGCCACTGACTTAGTGTTTTTTATTACTAGAAAACTCACACTACCACTTCTTAATATCAGCAGCACACACTATGTAAGGTACCTGCTGTAATGGCAAAAAATAATAATGACAAAATTTTCCCTAATTATAAAATAAGAACTCTTTTGTAGAGTTGTAATTGCAGGAATATTCCAATCTCAGATGGCAAACCTCAGATAAAGTATGTTTTCAAGCAAATACAACTCAGGCAAACAAAGTCACTAATCTATGGATAAAGGAGGATTAGAGAGGGGAAGT
>BHFT01007871.1:0-12656 GCA_004320025.1 Laticauda laticaudata | reverse complement strand
AAATCACCAAGTAATCCAAATAATCCAAAGCTGTTTCTTCTTGCTTCTTTTTTCCACTTTCTCTTCCTGAGGTTCTACTTTTTTGTTACAAAGTTTCAATAGGAATGTATCTTTTAGGAATCTTGTTGAAATTTCACTGGAAATTCCTTTTAGTTCCAGGCAGTCTCCTCCACTTTTTCAGATCTTGCCCTTTTATTCTTTTTCTCTCCTTTCCTGCTTGTAAAAGTTTTTAAATATCCAAAAATCTGTATTATCCCTTTGACATTTTATTTTCAGCTTAAATGCCTATAAATGTCAAAGTGAATTCTTGTCATTTTTAAGTCTCTTAGTTGTCAGTATAAGGAAGGGAGAAAGAGAAAAACCAAATCCTTTCCCTTCCCTCTCTCCTTCGCCACTTCAAAGTCTTCTTTGGGAACAATGTTATTTTTATAGTTTAAATTCCAGGGTACATTACATTGTTGCTTTTTCAGTTAATATGGTCAACCAAAACTTTCTCTTCTTATCTTCCTTCTGGACTTTCTTTTCCCGTCGAGTTCTTCTTTGAGGTGGCCATTTCTGACCACCACTGCAACCCTCTTCGGCAAAGAGAGTAATGGCCACCTGAGGAGGAGAGATGCGGCTCTCCTCAACCCTGCTGGCAGTCTCCCCCCACTTCACCACCTCTATGGGGTGGCTTAGCCTTGAAACCAGTCAGCTTGGGGTGGTCTGGCAGTGAGCACAGATTGAAACTGTACACAATCACAGATTTTGGTCCTTCGCTGAAGGAGTTCAAACCGGAAGTCCAGCCATTGTTAATTGGTAATGTAATAGTGTGTCTGATGTTGTCTTTCCATATTCTGGGTGTGCCCCATGTTATTTGACTTTCTCCTCTTTTTGTTTCTGCCACAACAATAGTAAATATATTTATCAGTAAAGTAATAGATGCGTTATCCCTATATTATAAAATGCAAGGTGAAAGTTGTTTGAGTATCACAATGGGTAATTAATATTCTCCAATCCTTAATCCTCCTCTCTTGTTACTCATTCTTATCTGCTGTCCATTTCTACATAGCACAATCAAAGATAGAGATGACTCTGTCTAAAAAGTGATGAATGGAATACTAATGATGGACTGGTTGCAAAACCACTCAGGAAAGACTTGTTGATCCCCAGATTTAGTATTCATCTCTCCCATCAGGACTTTTTATGGAAATAAGGTCAAAAATAAATGTGCTTCCTTCCTCCTTTTTGATATGTCTGCAAAAACAGTACCTACTCTGAAAACACATCATTATTATTCCCATTCTGCAGCTCAGGTATGGCACTTTTGACCTAAAGGCCGTGTCACACTGCCCAACGGATGCAAAAAGGACACAACGGAAGAGAAAAATGTTCCATCCGTTGTTATCCAATCTCTCAGAAGGGGCAAAAATTTGGCATAATTGGAGCGGATAACACGGAAAGGAGCAGACGCGGGGAGGATTGCAGGGCGGATGCAAAGCAGATGCAGAACGGAAGCCTAACGGATGGGAGCGGATGGCACAAGCCGCAGGCCTTCGGGGGGGTCTCAGCGAAGCGGACGCGGAACGGAAACAACGGATGCAGAACAGAATGCACAGCGGATGAAGCGGATGCAACAGCGGAAGCCTAGCGGAGTGCACAGCAGAAGCAGAACGGATATCTTGTTGTTAATTGCGCAACGCCCGCGGCTATAAGGGAAGCAGCCTCACGACTGGCCAGCATTTGGAGAAAAGACGCGTGCTGCTGGATACGTCGACTTCTTGCCTGCATGTCTGCCTTCCAGCCTTGCTGCCAGCCTGCCTCCAGCCTGACTCCGCAGCCTCCTGGGCAGCCTCTTCTTCCAGCCTTGCTGGCAGCCTGCCTTCCAAGCCTCCCTGCCAGCCTCCCTGGGCAGCTCCCTTCCAGCCTTGCTTGCAAGCCTGCCTTGCCAGGCCTCCCTGCCAGCCTGCCACCCAGCCTTGCTGCCAGCCTGCTTCCAGCCTGCCTCCCCAGCCTCCTGGGCAGCCTCCCTTCCAGGCCTTGCTGCCAGCCTGCTTCCAGCCTCCTGGGCAGTCTCCATGCCAGCATAGCTGCCAGCCAGTCTGTCTGCCAGCCTTGGTGCCTCCTTCCCTGCCAGCCTTGGTGCCTGCCTTCCCTGCAAGCCTTCCTGCCAGGCTTCATGCCAGGCTTCTGCCAGCCTGGTGCCTGCCAGCCTTCCTGCAAGACTTCCTGCCAGCCAGCAACCCCACAACCATGAAGGAGGAAGCGGAAGCCTCAGCAACCCGCCGCCATCCCTGGCAAGAGGGATAGGGCCACCCTCCCGCCCCATGTCGCCTGACTCATCTTCTGCTGGGCTTCTGCTGCTTGGGCTTACTCTTCTGTTGCTGGAGCTTCTGCTGTAGCTGCTCCTGGCAGTGGTGCTTCTGCTGCGTACTCTGCTGAAGCTGCTCCTGGTCCTGCTTGGTCCTGCTCACATTTTGCTCGTGCTCCTGCTCTTGCTGACCCTGCTGCCGGTGCTTACTCTGCTGCTGCTGATCCTGGTCTTGCTGGCTGCTGCGCCTGCGATTATGATCCCTGCTGGTGATTCCTGCTGCTGTGATGATGATGAGATCTGCTGGTGATGATGCTGAGAATGATGATGATGATGATGATGAAATGCCTGTTGGTGTGGAGGAGCAGCCCCTACTACCTGAGAGCCACTCTGAATGAGTGCCATCTGGTCTGTCCAAAGGGAGGAAGAGGCGTGCCACCGGCAATGGCGGAGAGGAGGCATACTATATTGAGGAGGTGCCACAAGGATGAGGTGCTGGAGTGGCTGAGAGAGAACGACTATCTGTGGCAGAAGGGACACACGGCTGTACAGGGACACCAAGCGGAAGCAGGCTGCTTGGAGAGAGAGGCGGAGAGTCTGGGCTACACATCAGATGTGTTCCTCGGCTGGTGGAAGCACAATGCACCGCAAAAAAATCTGGCCAGGCCGTGGTTAAGCTGACGGACAAGAGAGAACGTATGTCATGGCCAAGGGCAGCCTTCCTGGAGGGTGACGTCCACCACCGAGGAGCACCAGGAGCCATCTGTCTACCCCTCCTTCTCCGGCAGCCCGCTGAGAGCCAGTCCTCTGGTGGCCGAGAGTCAGTCCCTGTCTCCATGCAGGTCTCTGTGGAGCATGCCACGGCGGAGAACCCCCAGGCAGGTGTGACGTGTTTGGTGGAGAGCGAGGAGGAGAAAGGAGACATCGAGTTCGACCGCTGCAGAAGCCGCATCCACCCACACCTCTGCCTCCACAGTAAAAGGCAGAGAGCCAGACCGCAGGAGGGCAGAGCCATAAGGTCCTGCTGTGAGATCAGGGACACTATCTGCCACCAGCATAGGTCTCCCTCTCTCAGCTGGTCCCATCGAATCTCCTGCTCCAACCGCAAGCCTTCCTCAATTATGTCAACCAGACCCTCAAGGAGATGGCAAGATCCCCAGTACCAGGTGGTGAAGGAGAGGATCATCATGCTGCTTAACAACCCTCCAGGCCCAGAAGGAACCTGCTCCCACCCAGTCCAGGTCTGCTCCTCCACCCCAGGTGATGTCCCTCCCATTCCAAGGCTTCCCACAGGCCCTCACCTACCAGGCTACAGCTACCAGGAGGTCCAGCAGCACAGGCAGCAGCCCTTCCCAGTCCAGGCAGAGTCATCGGGCGACACCATTGCCACCGGTCCACCTGATGCCACCGATGCTACCCACGACAATGATGCCAACCGACGACAGTGACATCGCCACCCACGCCAATGGATGCATCCATGCAATTCCTCACCCCGCTGCAGACCAGGCAGCCCCACTACACTGCTCCTTCCTCCACCCCACAGGCCAAGCCCGGCCTCAGTACATCTGTCATCAGTCCTGGGGCTGACAACCCCATGGCATGGAGGAAGGACCTACTCAGCATTTCACCGGTGCTGAGCCAGCTGTACCGGACCACCTTCCTCCAACACCAAACCGGGTCCCCCTGTTGTCCCTCTCGGGGGCCCAGCCCTCTCAGCACCACTCACTTCCGACCACAGCACCTGGATTCCTTTCACCCCTGGAGACTGGGCACACACTCCCGAGTGAACACGATAAGAAGTGCCAGAGCCCACCGGGTGATACACGGCCCTCGCAAGCAATCTTACCTGCATACTGCTTTGCATCTTTTCGACTGCCATAAGTATACGGGGGCTGCGAACAGGACGGTAGGAAATCAAGTTGGGGAATGAGTGAGAGGTGTTACATTCTATCTGTTGTATAAAATGGCGAGCCAGGGGGGAGCATAAACTAAGAGTTAGGTTTCTAAATTTCTCGCCTTAGTTTCTGCCTCCTGCGCAATTGCAACCCGTTTTCCCGATTGGAAATAGCTCCACAGGTACTGAGCCCATGAAAGATCGGAGCGAGAAAATTCACCAAAGAGTATTGGGATTTACACAAAAAACAGTGATTCAATGCAGAAGGCCTCAGATGAGGGCTTCCGCCATCACCGCCAAAGGACTGATGCTATTGAGATTTTGACCTGGGGTGAAGCTCCTGAAAACCAAATTGTACTCAATGACCCCACGGGGAATTGGAAGAGCTAAAAGATTGTTTATTTGATAAAATTCTGCGAACCGTGGTTCTCATTTCAACTGCTAGCCCCGGGGTAGCGGCGCCCAGTGGTTGTTCTGTGAAAAGGAAAGATGGTTCCAAAGCTTGGATGGTGGATTACAGAAATCGTTGAACGGCTATCTTCTGTGGAAAACGTGGTACCCCTTCCTTTGATGAAGAACATGTTGGCACCCAATTTAGCGAACGGGGAAAGGTCTTCACGAAGTTGGAATTTGAGAGAAGGCCTATACTACGCCGACTCTGAATTAAGGAAGGAGGCATGTGAGTGGCGAAAGACCGCTTTAACTGACCAATGGGTTGCTGCCAATTCAACATTCTTCCCCTTTGGTTTTTACAAGGTACGGCCCCAGCTGCTATATCATGCACAATGCATCAATCAAGCTGTTACACTACGAGAACATTTATTACAGGGGGAGGTTCTTGGTTTTCATTCTTGATGAGTATCCTTATCTCACACGGAGACCTTAGATGAAACATGTGAAGTTAGTCGGCGGTCAGTTTTACAAATAGGAGAGCCCGCTGCTGCAATGTTGCCGCCTAAGTTCGTGTGGCATAAATTGTCACAAATGTGATCCCATCAAGACAAAAATGACTATTTGGGATATCGCATTTCATCTGAAGCATAGAGGATAGATCCAGAGAAAGGTGCGTGCCGTATCAGGGGTGGGCGTCCACCTCGCACCAGAAAAAACACTTTCAAAGCTTTTTGGGATTTGCAAAATTTCTATGTCTGGGCCAAACTTCATCTCCGAGCCATTTGCTTGAAGCATAGCAAATGTCCCATCACAAATCTTCTTAAAAACAAAAAGGCAGGTAGAAGCCCAAGGCCAGGAAAGCCGCTGGAAGTGGTCCTACTGGAGTGCCAAAGCCGCTTTTGAAAAGCCTAAACATATGGACTGTTTTGCTTGCAGAACCAGTGCTTTGAATACACGACCGGGATCCACTGCGACCACTCCTTTCGTATTCAAGCCGATGCAGAGGTTGATGTGGCGTATGTGAGAGGTAATTATCGTTCAAATCAAACGGGAGGAACGGAGACTTACAGCCTTTGTGCGCTACACCTCCCATAACTTAGTCCTGAGAGAAGGATGGGCGTCTGGGAGAAAGAAAGCTTTTGCTAGTTCGTTTGGGCCATTACTGACCTGGAGGACATTTTCCTGGAAGCGAGCAAAACACCCGTTTTGATGGTTATGGACCCTGATCATAAGAATCTGGAAGCCTTAAAACGCCGCTCCGCGAGAGCTTATCCTCCTCAACAAGTTCGCATGGGCCCTAGTAACTTTCAAGCGATCAAATTTCTCATTGAAGTACCTTCCAGGAGGGAAGGAAATTTCATGGCGGGAATGCTCTCTCGTACGACGTACCCAATATGAATAGCAATGCGCCAGGAGGTATACAGCCCAACTGTCTACAGCCACACATCTAGCCGCCCAGTGATCACCCAGAGCTCAAAGGGGCAAGAACAAAGAAGTGGTTTTACTTTCGAATGACACTAAGCCGGAACAATTAAAACGAAGCTTTAAAACTGGACTTCAAATGGTTCACTGGCTCATTCAAGTGACTAAGATTAAGGAGATGGTTTTGGCTTGAAGCTGGGGGCCAAGTTGTATGCTGCAGCAGTTACTGCAGTGAGCCAAATAAGCTTACACACCATGCTCATGATTCCTAAAGTCAGGACTGGCCACTTCGGATTAGTGAAGACCTCATATCTGGTTAAGCGGCAGTTCTCGGTGCCCTACTTTAAAGAACGTAAGGACATTGCAAAGCCTTATGTTAGCTAGCACTGTCAGTTTGCTTGCCCTCTCAGCAAAGAGACATCTCTGGTAAGACAGTAGGGTTGTTACAAAAAATGATAGCTAGAACAATGGCCCCCTGGAAGAGTTAATCCGTCTATGGACTTATAATAGTAGATATTACTCCGAAAGTGGTGGACAAGCAACGGTCATCCTGGGTAGTGACTGATTTGTTTTCCCAAAACAAGTAACATTGCATAACACCTGTCTCAAGATTCCCTTCTGCTAAAGACGCTGCGCTAATCTGTTTATACTCACATATCTATAGGTTACATGGCATCCCGAACGCATAACTCTCTGACAGAGGGGTCCAATTACCTGAAACTTTTTGGAAAGAGTTCCTGAAGTTCAATAGGCTCTGCCAGCGGG
Source organism: Laticauda laticaudata (assembly GCA_004320025.1). Lineage (NCBI taxonomy): Eukaryota > Metazoa > Chordata > Lepidosauria > Squamata > Elapidae > Laticauda > Laticauda laticaudata. Next base: position 5,892 of record BHFT01007871.1, on the reverse strand, counting down.
TAAGCTCCACCCACACCCCAACACCAATCGGGACCTGTGAGAGACTAACGCGAAAGTTGTTAGCAAACAATATCTCCAGATGTTACATAAATTTCAATCACAAGAATAACTGCATGTCGGAATTATTACCATTTTGCCGAAGTGGCATATAACAACACCGTACACAGGCTACTGTGATTTACTCCATTTTAAAGTTGGCGCTTCGGGAAAAGATTTCGTTCCCTTACCTGAGACTTCCTCCGTGGAAACAACCTACACATTCCATTCGTTGGACTGCAGAATGGATAAACCTCGAACTCAACCTACTACTGGCCCAGTAACACGCAAAGCATTAGACTGAGGACCCATCAAGAGCTCATTAAGAAATTTTAGCAGACAAGAAAAGATCCCCCAGAAAGAATATAAAGTGGGTTGACAAGGTTTTTCCTGTCCACAGATAACCTGCAGACCACTCAAAAGTCAAAGAAGCTTGGGTCCTAAGTATGTTGTCCATTCACAATTGAAAGCGGATTAATAAAATCCTGTAATAGTCCAGGTAAACTTACCCAAAACTCTTTGACGATTCATCCGGTTTTCCATGTTGTTTGCTAAAACCTGAACGATACTTCTGACTTAAGACCCATCCAGCTGACCCTCCCCATACCAATACTGATTGAAGGTGGAACAACATTTTGAAATTTAAAGAAATTCTGGACTCTCGCAAATTGAGAGGTCGCTCCAGTATCTTGTATCCTGGAAACATTTCCCTTCTTCACAAAGCCAGCGAAATGGGTTTAATGAAACTGACGTTAAAGCCCCTAATTGGTCAAGCATTTACTTCCAGGTAGTCCTGATAAGCTTAGAGTGTATTGTTTTTGTAATGTTTATGATTAAAATTGTCTTTATATTTTCTCCTCTCTCTCTTCTAGGACGGAATGATTTTCCCTTTTTCTAAGAGGGCCCGAATGTCAGCCTTCAAGATCTTCTGCCTATTGGCTTTGCATCTTTTCGACTGCCATACGAGTAACGGGGGGGGGGGAAGGGAGGTAGGAATAAGTTGGGGAAGTGAGGTGGAGGTGTTACATTCACACTGTTGTTAAATGGGAGGGGGGCATAAAACTAGAGTTAGGTTTCTATTTTCGCTTAGCTTTTCTGCTCTCTGCGCAACTGCAACCGTTTATCAAAAATAATGCTAAGGTCAACGAGGACAGAGGCCTCATCATCACCTGAAAGATGCCCACATGATCATATCCACACACTTCCTAAATTGGGAAAGTTATGGTTTTGAACATACTTGGGGGGTTGGGAACATTTCCATCACTTTCTATATGTGAATTGCACGCCTAATTTCTCAGATTCAGAATTCTCCTTTGGGTTGCTACCACTTCACTTTCAGTAAAAAGATATCTCCTTTCCTGGATTTTGAATGGAGCCTCGCCTGAACACCAGGTAGCTGGGCTACTTGTGGGACTTTATTTGGACACTTGAACTTGGGTCATGTTTCTGTTACAGCTTATTGTTCAATAAAGTTTATCTTTGATTTTCACACACCTTCTTTCATCTTCTTTTGTTCAATAAGTCTTGGTGGAGTAACTGTTTAAAATGGTTTAAGCCTTTGGCATGCTTGTTGGGAGTGGGTTAAGATAGCAGTGGGTGGGGCAGGGATACCTTTGGGATGGTTAATAGGCTGTGGGGATAGATAAACCTCCAGTGCAAGCATTAGTTGGAACTGTATGATACCCACCTCCGCAGGCTGGCCACACCTATGCCTTTATTATCAATGAAAAATGTAATCAATCATCCACACAATGTCAACACAATCCAACTCTTATTAATCGCCCCTGTTCATGTAGGCCCACCAACATACATGGCCCAGTCTTAATCAGTGTGATGAGACATGGCTGAAAGGAAGGCATCCATTAGCATTATACCATTCCCTTCCCTTGTCCACTCCACCACTCCAGCTGGGGAGTTGCACCAGGTGTTTATGGTTAGGGTTGCGCTCCTTCCTTCCCTCCCATGAGGCTCTGTTGGGGACTTGCACATCCTGTAGAGTGTCGATCAGGGTTTTCGCCCTTGCCTCCATTCCCGAGGCTCCATGTCCCATTTGCCTTTTGGACAGTCCACAAGCCTGTTTTTCCAAGTACTGCGTTAGCGGGTGCGCAGAGATTATGCAGTGTGCAGCAAGGCTTCCACGATTCCTCCTCACAGTCTCTGGGCGATGCTGCATGGTGGTGAGAAGTACCTGCGAACCTGTTGGCCAGGATGCCAAAGGCGTTTCCTCCACACCGCCTTGCCTGGACAGCCTGGTAGTTGAAGATTCTTCTCTTCACGGATGAGAATGTCTGAGAGTTGTAGGGCTTCATGAGGTAGGTTTGAGGGAGAAAGTGTCATCCCCCCACCGATTGAAGTAGGGCACATCTTTCGTGTCGTTGGGGCAGGGGGTCTGGCGTCTGGGAAAGCCCACCATGAGGATGCCTCAAGCCCCTCCTTGAGGTCACTGGCGTTGTGTACCTGGCATCTGAACATGAGCCGTTGCCTGAGAGCAGATCGATGTACATAACTTGTAGTCAGCATGACCCATGGCGAAGAGGACGATGCTGAAGAAAGCCTGTAGTTGAAATAGTGGACCCGACTTTGGCTGGAAGCTTTTGGCAGGCCACGTGCTTGCATCTATGGGCCTCCAACGGAATTGGGGAAGTTCCACCTCTGAATACATTGCTCTGCAACTTTCTTCTCCCAGCCTTCTTCAGTGGATGGGCAACTGGAGGAGCTCCTCCTTGTATTCTTCGCGATGATGGCCTGCACACTTCTCTTGACCACAATGCTGTGGTGTTGTGTGGCAACCGCTGCAGCCCTACTGCATGCTTTTGTAGGTGGTCCCTGAGGCCAGGTGGTGCAGAAGTGAGTGCCCGACTTGAGCCAGGTTTCCAGGCTGGGCTGGAAGTTGGTGTTTGCCTTGGCAACCTGGTTTGTCAGCCGCTGCACAACTTTCGTCAAACATGGCTGGATTTTCGAACAGATGGCAAGCTTTTTTTGTCCCGTTTTAACATCCTCTTTGCATCCGTTGGTTCAGTTGTGACATGGCTTAAGCCTTTGATAATATGATGGTAATTCAGCAGTTCCTCATACTGAACAAGTGGGCCCCATTTCCCAGGCTTTTATCATTTCCCTGGCTCTCTTTTCTACCTGCATGGCATATTGATTTTAGATGCTAGCAAAATTAAATGTGTGTGTTCCTTGTTCACTGCAATGTGAAATAGTACTCAAAGAGGAGGTCTCCCCATTCTGCTGCTTGTTTAGTGTTCTTGTAATCTGGTGGCAAGGTTCCTCCCCTTTATCCAACATAGTCATGGTGCAATTCAGCAGTGATCCAGTTAGATTAAATAAAAGAATGCAAAAAGATTTGCCTGGGCATGATCTGTTTTTCACAAAACATGCTGGCTTTTGTTTATGACTCTTTTGCCTCTAGATAATTCACAGATTCATTCCTGACAACCTTTTTCAGGCTCTTCCTCGTATTGAGATGAGGGCTGATCAGATCTGTAGTTTCCTGGATTAATCTTTTTTCCCTTTTTTGAAGATGAGAACTACATCAGCTCTTTGCCAGTCCTCTAGTAGTTCCCTGGTGCTCCAGGATCTTTGAAAGTTCATTGGTCCTGAGATCATGTTTGCGAGTTCCTTCAGAACCTTTGGATGTTGTCCTTGTAATTGAAACTTGTGTAGGGTGAAGAAATTATACTCTTACCATTTTCTTATCTGTTTTAATCTGTGTTCCTAATCTGTTTTTCACAGTTTTGTTTTTTATAGGTTTGGCTGTTTTTTCCTTTTCCGCAGAGATCGGTACAAAAAAAATGAATTAAGCATTTCTTTTTCTCCCTATTGCTCATCACCTTCTTGCCATTTTCTCCCATTGGTGGACCAATTGTTTCCTTGACTTTTTTCTTTTACATTGAAGCTTCATTTTTTTAATTGAAAAAAAATTAAATTTATTTTGTTAATTGAAGCTTTATTTTTTTAACACAACTTGTTCATTTGGAGCCTTAGGTTTCCAGATTTCATTTTTCCAGACTCGGGCAGTTTGCTGATATTCCGCCTTAATTGGGTTCCCCCCTTTCCAACTTTTTATACCTGTTCTTTTTTGTCCTTAAAATTTATATTTTTTAGTTGTTTAGAGGCTTGGTGGTAACTTCTGAAAGTGCTTATTCCTTGTGGCAATTTATATTTGTATTTATAGATGTTATATTCGATATACAGAAGTAAATTTTTCCCAATCTTCAATCCAAAAAAACCTCTCAAACCAAGTAGAGAACTTCCATTTTTGCAGCATTTTGTAGTTGAGTAGCAAAAGAAAAATTCAATAAAGTAGAGAGAAGTAAGAATTTTGCAAAATAATAAAAATGATCAATGAAATTGGAGGCAGGAGTAGGATACAGTGGCAATAATTGTCTTCTCTAAGGTATGTTTGATGTACACATTTTCTGTCCCATTCCTGCAGAAACCTGATTTAATCTACCAAGGTCATAACAGAACTTCTTAATCATGTTTTCTGGAACAAAACTCCAATAAATATGTTTTGTTATGATATCCATTATATATAACAGNCTGAAGGCAGAACTAGAAGCAATGGATAGAAACCAGTCAAGGATAAAACCAACCTAGAACTAAAGAGAAATTTCTTGACAGTTAGAACAATTAATCAGTGGAATGACTTACTTCAAGAAGTTGTGGCTCCTCCAACACTGGAGGTTTTATAAGAAGACATTGGACAGCCATTTATCTGAATTGGTATAGGGTTTCCCGCTTGAGCAGGAAGTTGGACTAGAAGATCTCCAAGGTCCCTTCCAACTCTGTTATTCTATTATTCTGTTATACTACTTAACAATAATTATTATTCCTCATGAAATTCATATATGCAATTTATCTAACAAAATCTCTATTAATAATACTTAAACATAAAATGTGAATGGAATCCAGCAAAATAAAATTATTCCTTTGGAACATAAAAACAAATACTATTAATTCAAAAGTTTGGTTGTTAATTATAAATTAGTTGAGCACTATTTGATAAATCACAGCATGGAACTGTACATTCTATTGAGAGATATTGACACCGATTTCTCGCTTGTTTCTCTTAGCTTCGTTTATTTCTGAAAAACCTCCATTTCAACAATATTTTTGGGGAAAAAGTAGCTTTCAATGTGAATGGAAACCTGGCAGCAGCATACAATATAACAACTTGATTACTTTCCCCAATCAATTCTTTCAGAAGGTCCAAGTTGGATGTATTAAACTTCAGAGTTCTCAAAAGTCTATATATCTAGCCTATTATTTTATTTAGGTCTCTTGTAATAATTACATTTTCTCTTTTTTATTTTTTTATATCTATCTTCTAACCATTCATACCATTTATGCCGTATGTTGTAATATTCAGAGTTCTTCCTCTCCTTCATTTCAAATGTGAGCATATCCATTTCTGCACATTCCAAGATTTTATTTATGACTACATCTTCTGGGGGGATGTTGGGTCCTTTCCTCATTTGTGCAAAAGCTATTCTGGCTGCCGTCAATATATGTAAAAGAATATATTTTATGTCTTTTGGGTATTGATCTGTAATTAGTCCAAATAAAAAGAGTTCCAGTTTAAGTTTAGTTTGGAGTTTAGTGATTTCTTGCAGCCAGTCTTTTATTCTAATTCAGTATTTCTTGGTTTCAGAATAACCACCACATGTGATAGAAGGTGCCCTCATTTTGTTCACATTTCCAACATTTTGGCCTTGTGTTCGGGTATATCTTTGCCAATCATGTTGGGGCCAAGTGCCACCGATAAAACACTTTAAGCCCCTGTCACATTGCACCAACAGATGCAAAGAGGATGTAAAACGGACAAAAAAGCTTGCCATCCGTTGGTTA
>BHFT01007870.1:0-13047 GCA_004320025.1 Laticauda laticaudata | reverse complement strand
CTATCTAACAGAACGCTTTCAGAGACACAGCTACTGACTGAAAGGAGCTGAGTCAAAAGCTGGGGTCTCTCCCAGGGACTGGCTTTTATATCTTAGGACAGACTCAGCTAAATGATGTCATAGAAAGGAGTCAACCCCATCCTGAGCTCTCAATGCAGCATGGAGGAGAACTGAAGCAGGGGTTAAAGAGCAATGAGTGGTTTTTATCCCACACGAAGAAGTACCCCATGCAAGATGGTCTAGAATAGATTGGTACTAAATTATACATGCCAAACAGTTTGAGGGGGACTGTTCTATAGCAGCCAATGATTTTGGTTTCATGAAGATTTTACACCTGATTAAGCAGTTTTGGTGACCTTTGTTGAAAAAGGACATTGAGACTTATGTTGCCAACTATCCTATCGATGCTGCTAAACAGCCTCTGGGAAAACCTGCTGGACTCCTCCAGAGTGTTGCCAACCGTCCAATATCTGGGACTCTTGCATCTGGGACTCCAGATGTAAGATATACCTGAAGAGGGGCTTTCCTACAACATCATACTGGATATTGATTGGACTCTCAGTGCTGGACCCTGGGAGGAGGAATTTGGGGTGACTTTCAATGTTTCTTTAGTTTAGTTCTCCTAGTCAACAGACCTTGAATTCTTCATAAAATGTCATATTCCATATTTTTGGAATCCAGTTTAGCATCATATATATATCTTCAACTTTATCTTTCTCTTGCCATGTCCCTGACTATTAACCAACATGTTGCCAACCATTCATGTCACAAAACAATAACAAAATCAACCAACAGTCAATGGAGGTAAATTGTTTTCCTGAGATATGAAACCCATTACCTGTCACTACAGTGGCAGTCATGCTTGTCAATTTTCATCTGGACATCCCTACAAAGATGACAGTTGCCATCACAACTAACAGAAGCAAAAAAACAAAACAAAAAACAAAAACCCTCCTGCTCTCCTCTCTTCTATTGGCTCTTAGTTGCTCAGAGCTGCTTCTTTCTGTCCACTTGATTTGATAAGCTGCCAAGGAGACAGTGTTTGCTCACATATTCACCATAAAGCTACATGCATTTCTCCCCTTATGAAAATAAAGAACCACATTAAAGATATTACTGCTATGAAGCATAATGCCAGACAAACTCCAAATGATTGCTAGGGGGTGTGGACAGAGATGAAATTGAGAATAGTATCCTGGAAGATTGTTTTGATTGCTTTTGCATACTTCTCTGCTCATCCAAAGAGATCATCTGTACAAAGACAACCATTGATAGATGAAAAAACCAATTTGTGATTGCAAAGATGAATGATGTTGAAGTAACCATGCTTATATTAGAGTGGCAACAACTGTGTAATAAAAGGCTTAGACATATCTCTCCATCCTGGAACAATTCTGGGGGGGGGGAATGATCTGCTCATATTGTCTTTATTTTATCCTCCTGAAGTCATATTAATTCAAGCTTTTATACCAACATTATTATATTATAGTCATCTTTAACTCCCCAAATAGAAGTAAACAATACAGTTCAAAGAGGTGTTTCTCCATGCTACATTAGGCATTAGTGAAGATGAAAAGAATAGTGGTTATGTTTGCAGTTTTTCATGCACAGATGAGAAAAGGGCAAAGACTTGAAAAAACAATTTGCAGTGCATATCATTAGATGTTCACTGTGCATGAAAAGGAAAACTAAGGAAAAGAGTACAAATTGAATAATTTTATTGATCTTATTCATTTATTAACAATCCACCTTTCATACAAAACTTTTATTAAAGCAGATTTTAGTCTTTCTCATGAAACATTCAAAATCAATACAAATTTTTTACCATTTCCCCTTCACACTCATTTCTTAATGAGGAAAGTGGATAGAACTTTGGAAAAATCAGTGTTAAGCCATCATGGAATCATTATGTTTGCTAGAAACTCCATGGTCCAATAATTAAGTCCCCCCAAAGGTGTTTTTTTTTTTTCCAAAAGTCAACTGGACTTCTTTGTTTTTGCTTGAAAACATTTTGTTTCTCATCCAAGAAGCTTCTTCGGTTCTGAAAGAATGGTGGAGGAGGGAAGGGTTTATATTCCTGGAAGTCATCTGATCATTAGCACACTTTCGGAGAATTATTGAGGCCATATGGAGGTTTCTCTGTGCACTCAGGGTCACCTGTATAGTGCAAATGGGTGTGGAATCTTCTTGGAACTGTTTAAAGAACTGTGTTGTAAACAGGAGATAGGTGGTGTCCTATTCCTCCTCTTCTATTGGGAGAGGTTTATCCAATTGTAATGGACGCCAATGGCATCTTTGACTGCTCTTTCTTTTTTATTATTATTATTTTATTTATTTTCAAAGTGCTTTTCTATTTACATTTTAACAGTACTCTGTCAAGAATTTACATATATTTACAATTATTTTCCATATTAAACCTTATTTCTCTTCTCTAACCATAAATACTACATTTCCCATATCTCATAAAACTCCAACTCCTCTTTACCTTTCAATTTCCTCATAAGCCTATCCATTTTGGCGCAATCAAGTATTTTGTTTATTATCATATTCTCAGAAGGTACATCTTCTACTTTCCAGCTCTGGGCATAACAATCCTTGCCGCTGTGTTGTATGACATATTGGATATGTTTCTTCAGATTTCCTTTAATCATCCCCAATAAAAACATTTCTGGTTTAAATTCAATACCATATCCTATAATTTCTTGTATCCATTTCCTCGAATATTCCCAGTATTTTTTAGCTTTGGGGAGTTGCCACCATATGTGATAGCATGTTCCATCTGTAAGCTTACATTTCCAACATTCTGGTTTCATGTTCAGATATATTTTGGCCAACCTCGCCAGTGTCAAATGCCATCTATAAAACATCTTAATGAAGTTTTCTTTGTACACAAGTAGTACATAGTATGCATCAAAATAGCCCCACCCCTTTCGTGATGTATTGTTTTGTTTACATTATAGACCCACCCATTTTGTGACATTTTTGTTTACATTGTAGCTCCTCCCATTTTGTGACATCATAGAACCACCACCCCTTAATTACCATGGAGGGATGACATCATAAACCCACCCTCTTTACCCACAAAACCAAGTTTCCCAGAAGAATTGTAACATCATTGTGAGTTGCAACCCATTGTCCCATAATCCTGCTGGGTCATCACCACACAATGACCCCTCTCTGCCCCCCTGAGACCTTTCACCCAGAAGCTCTGTAACAGCAAACGCCCCACTTATCCCTATCTCACAATCCCTTTCATTTTGAAGTGTTGCAACATATTAATTATTCATCTGAAGGCTTTCCCATTGGCCCATAGATGTAGACCCAGAGAGTGCAGGAAGTAAAAAGCAATAATGAGCAAAATATGCCCCCCACCCCACCCTCCTTTCCTTGGCCTCTGTTTGCAGAGGTAATGCAAGGAATGATAGTTGTCTCTTTTCTGTTCTTGGAGTTTTTTTTACTTTGCAGAGATATAAAAAATAAAGTCCTCTTTTGCAAAGAAGTCTTTTTGTAGACACTTTTGGTATTTTTTCAGCAACCTAGGGGCAAATGGTATAGCTGTAAGGGATGATAAATAATAGCAGGCCTTAAAAATTTATAATAAAAATTTGGGGGACATGTGCATGTGTACTTGTGATAAATGGCTGCAGGACAGGTTGGGCATACCCCTGGGTAGTGGGGGGGGTGACATGTGGGCGGGTGGCTGTAGATGTTTCATAGNTACCCCTGGGTAGTGGGGGGGGGTGACATGTGGGCGGGTGGCTGTAGATGTTTCATAGAGGGCATGCACGCTACATTCCTGGTGTCATGTGTGACAAGCTTGTTTAGGGCATGCTCAGGCATGCCCCAGGCATGGTCTTGGCATGTTAAAAGAGAGCAGACTCTGCAGAAGAATCAGCCACTTAAAGCATAGATTGTGTTTAACAACAACATGGCACCCTGTGATGGATATAATAAAAGGATTGTAGACCTTTCTACATCATGGCCCAAGTCAAGGCCTATTTTGAATGATTGCCATGAAATATATTGTATGCTGTTTGATGAAGACTTACAGAACTTCAGGTCTATTTTGTACGATGTAGTGTTGTAACGTACGGGATGCAGTACTCCATGAAGAGGAGCCCAACCATGTCGGTTCTTATCTGGAGGGTTGGGAAATGACTAAGAGATATTCTTTATTGCCAGTCCAAGGAACAAGTATGAATAAGTAAAACTCGGTTATATATTCAAAGGTGTAAATAATGATAACTCAGTTATCGGTGTGATAGGTAATGAATGAATATATTTTCCAGGTTCTACACCAGGTTACATCCCAAATGTCAGTACCTCCTGAATCTCTCATCCAGTGAAGAGACAGCAGAAGGCTGTTTAGGTAAATGGAACTGTTCCGTTTGGAAAAGATGCACAGTAGACCGGGTTCCAACAAATAACTCTTTATTAGTTAACAGCAAACAGTAATGGAACATGCTCCACGCCGCTCCGGCAGCGCCCTTTATATAGAGCTTGCCTGACGGGCTTGTAGGCCAACGACCAGTCTTTAATTTTGCTGCCTTGAGCGGGCTCCTGGATTAGGTCTCCTAACTGAACCCAATTCTTTACTGGCCTTTCTGGCCCAATCAGAAAGACTACTTGGGAACCTTCCAAACTTACACCAAGAACACCCTCCCACTTTAAGTTCAGCCTGACATGAGTGACGTAGTCACACAGGTAGCGATGGGGCTTCTTTTAGTCCTACGGTTGACCTGCACGCCTCATTCTCGCCTAGCGACTTCAAGCAGTTTGGTCCAGGGATCGCTGGTCTCTCCGGCTCGTCTCCATAGGAACCACCTGAAGGGGTGATATTCAGCATTGCCGGCTACGACTTTAGGTGCTCAGGCCGGTTGTTTTGCCGCTCCCTCCTGGTCAACCAGGCTGGTTGAGCTGGCTGACTGGCCCACTTCCAGACGCCTGTCCTTTTCGCTTGGACTACCTCCCAATCGTTCATCTAACCGTAAGTGCTCTTTTTGGTTGTTCGATGTTTCATTTAATTTCAATGGCGTTCATTTTCACACCCTTTTGGTATTTTTTCTGTTTCCCCCCTCCTTGTTTTGTTTTCGTCAATTTTATTATTTGAGCGTTGCACAGTCGTTTTACGCTCGATGCTTTCCGGGACGAAGCTGGTCTAGGTTGGCCACTTTCCATTTCTCTTTATCCATCGTCCACAGTTAGCGATAGGACGGGGCCTGTTCATTTGTGTGATAGTGGCTGGAGCCAGAGAGGGTCCTCGGTAAATGCTTCTTGCATAGACGAGGTCGGCCGATGGGGGGGGGGGTTTCCAAAAGTGCGGATATCGGCTGGATGAGTTGGGTATTCTCACAAGAGTAATTTGGGCTGCAGTCTATCTAAATGGGGATCTAAGTTCTCCCCATTTGGTTTGTAACTCTAGGGAGGTGACTGTGTGTGTAAGTTAATGGTTCTCAGCTTGTCGTTGGACATCCCCACGTCCCATTTTTTTCTAGGCCTTCTTCAGTTAAACCTGACATTCATTTCAGCCCTACCATTCGCACGCCCAGGTGGGCCATGCCGCGGTAGTGATGCTATATACCCAGGATCTATAGTTACTGTTTGATTGCATACCGTTAGTGTGTTGGCCCGTTGTGGCGATTAAATCAATACATCAGGTAACCAAGAGTTGCAAACAATTTTTCAATGCATTTTTAATAACAGCGTTGTGTATGTTTGTGAAGATGAACATAAACTAAAACATCCCGAACCATTTGAATATGCATCACAACGATTTAAGAACATTACTTGCCCCTGGTTGGTCCTGCAAAATCTATGGATTCAAAGAACGCTCGTGGGTCTCGCAGTCCCGTATTGGGCACTTTGTGAAGTATGGATAAAGTAAGAACTAAGAACAGAATCTGACCACTTATCATGTTTGCAATCCCAGCATTCACAGTATCCTTGTCTATACCAGCCACCAGACATAGCTCCCTGGCCAGGCTTTTTCTCATCTTTTACTTGCACTGGGGTCGCCTCAATGTAGCATACCCAACACCTCATTCCTGCAGTCTGGATGGAATTACAACCCAGTATCCCAGCAATAAGCACCCCCTTTTGTAAAAGGACAGCTCAGTTGTCTCGTCCTAAAGTTTAAAACCTTCAGTCTTTTGGTTTCCAGGCCAGGCCTTTTACCTACCCAAGCAAAACCGCGGGCAGTCACTGGCTCTTTCGCCGTGTTCTCTGGCGACATCATTTGCAGACAATGGAAGAATTCAGAGCAGTCTCTACTTGCGTAGGCAGGTGGTGTTTGGAGCTGGTCATCCTCTAACTGTTGGTAATAGTGCTCGGCTTAAACATCTGCAAAATGGCGTTTATTGTTTTCCCGGGGTCACGTGCAGCAGGTATATGAATGGGCGGCCAGGAATTCTACCACTAGTCAATCCTGTTGGATAGAATGTATCCGGTGTTGGGTTTGTTCCCCTCCAGAAAATCCCCAGTTACAGTTTATGATCAGTCACAAGGAAAATGTCCTCCCATAGAGGAATTCGTTTGAAAAACTTATAACTCCACGACGCGACTTGCCAGGGCCCTCCCGCTCTAGCTGGCATATTAGTTGTACTTCCGCTTTGGAGAGCGTTTTTGAGAAAGCGATGGGTGCCTCTCTCCCATCTGTCAATTGGTGGCTCAGAGAATGGCACCAATTCGAAAGGTGAGGTGTCCACGGCCGATCAATGGAAGTGTGTTACTAAATCTGCAATTAAGAAATGGTCTGTCTATTTAATAAAGTCTTTTATGCTTTGGAATGCCTTTTTGTTCTTATGACCCCAAGCTCCAGACAGTTTTTTTACTTCCAGGCAAACGGTGTAATGGGTTCTGCTATCGTTGCTTGTGGGTGGAATACGTTATAAAAGTTGATCAGACCCAAGCAAAATGGACTGTAAGTCTGTTTATTTTTTGGCCTGGTCTGTCTTTAATTGCTTTGAGCTTTTTTCGTCTGTTGGTGAATACCCTGTTGTCAATTAAAATACTCTAAAAAAATTCGACGCAAGTCAGTACCAGGCAGCATTTTTCCTTTTTCACTTTTTAGGGCCGTGATTCTCTAAATTTGGTTCAGCACTTCTCTTAGTCTTGCTTCTAATGGGTCGTGTTTTTTGCTGAAATTAGGATATCATCAAAGTATGGCTGACCCCTTATATCCCAATTTTAATTGGCATCCCTCAGGCTTTGAAAATGCCTGGGCAACGCTCTACGCCGAAATTGATAAGCCTGTAACAGATTTGTAATGCCCCTCTGTGTGTTACTAGTTGTTTGTGCTTTGGGCCGTTTGGTCGAGTTTCGCAACAAAGTTATTACTCCCAAGTGAGTGCAGTAAGTGGCTGTACGTACTGTTACCGGGTATGTGTCTGCTGGTAGCGTATGGTTCAGGGAGCTTGTAGTCTCCGACGAATGCACACAGACCCTTCAGGTTTACAGGTGTTACCTATGGAGTGCCCCCACCTAGCATGCGTCAATTCGGTTCTCATGACCCCTTGTGCCATTAAGTTTGTTTAATTGCTCATCTATTTCGGCTTTATGCGAAAGGGTATGCTTGCTTTTATGTTCTAAGTCTAAGGCAAATTGGGGGGTCCCCAGTACCTGCCAAAGTGGCTGTTGAAGCTGATGTTCCGTGGAATCCGTGTAGCATTTCCTCTGCTTGCTTCTGTTCGGGCTCCGTAGTGCAATCGATGCCCATTTTGTGAAATCCAATTCGATGGCCCAGGAAGGCTGGGATGTGTTGTTTTGGTCCGGAACTATAGTCAGCGGCAGGACTTCTGGCGTGTTGTTTGTAGTGACTTGAATGTCCTAACCTACCATGGAATTGCTATTTCCCTGGGTAGTCTTTGAGAATTATTTTTGTTTTCTTGGGTCTTTCTTGTTTTATGTTTGCGAACCCAACCGTGCTGATGTTTTGTTCCAAAGACACGCCATTGATAGAAAGACCGAATTCAACCTCCATTTCACAGGGCTTCCTTCAATGTCACTACAATTTTTGACCTTTTCTCACCGCTTTCCCGTTCTTACGCTTGTCAATGTAGTGACAGTCTGGTGAGTTTTTTCTCGGTGCTGGTTCCTTGCTGGCTCCCATTTTCTATCGGCTTGCCTCGGTCAGTGCTTGTGGGATTACCGTGTCTTGCTAGCGACTGCTGTGTCTTTGATCGTGTGGGTCAGGACTTCTTTCGATGTGTCCCCTCCTTCTTGCAAGCGCTGACAGATGGCATCAAGGAAACCTACACTTCAATTCAGTGGTGGTTTCCTTCACAGTCAGTTGCATTTACCTGCCAATTTGCTTTTCTTTCATGCCTTTTTGGTTCCGCTAGTTAGGGGCGATGGAACCTCATCGTTCTCTTCTTTCTGTTTCTTGATGACTTGTCTAGTCTTCATGGTGTGTAGTTGTGGGAGCTTGTTTTCCCTCTGGGGTAGGGTCATTGTTCAGGATTGGCATTCTCAGTATCATTGTGGCCGCTTGATTTCTTTTGCGGACTTTTGTATCGGGGTTGGCTTCCGCATTGCTTCTGCCTGCAGTTGTATGTTTTAGTCTGATACTAGCAGAGGTTTAATAGTTTGCTTTGTAAAGTATGAGTCCTTTAGACCTAACACGACACGATCTCGACATATTCCTCGCTCCATACTCTGGAACATCGCAGGCCCTCCCAGTGCAGAGAGCAGCCACAAAATCGAGCAATGGTTCTTGTCTTCCTCTGGTTCTCTTTTATAAAACCTGTCTCAATAAGAATTGGACAACGGTGCATAGTGGTTTTAGCATCGGTTTTCTAGCTCAGACCAGGTCATCTGTTTTCCACGTCTCTGGGCTTTGCCAATGCCTTCTTCATTTTGAACACGTGCGGCCACAATGTTTAGAAGACAGGCCCTCTTCACTGATCGAAATTTCCTCCATTTTGTTGCTCTCCAGAAACATTTTAGGAAGACGATCGATATAAGGACTCCAATGCTTTTTCATTTGGAGTTAAAAGTACATGGCGGAGCGTGGACAGCCATTCATCTATGTGGTTGTTCTCGCGCGTAGTGCTCGGTCTCCCGCTTTAGGACTGTATCCTTCCTCGGACACCAGTTGTTCCGTTCTGGCGAGTATGTTGTGTTAGCACCGCTTCACACAATAACTCTTTATTACTTAACAGCAAACAGTAACGGAACATTGGCTCGAAGCACTATTCCTTTATATAGGAGGCTTGTTCTCCCGGTTTTATCGATCTTATTTCTTGTTAACTTTGCCGCCTTTGAGCGCTTCTTTGTATTGCGTTTCCTAATGAACCAATCCTGTTACTGCGCTTCCTGCCAATCAGAAGAGGACTACTTGGAACCTTCCAAAGTTATACAGAACCTAAATGCTACGTAACCCTACCGATGATAATATATATATATATAGTTTATATATTATATAAAATATGTAATAATGTTTATATAATTATATATGTTATATATATAAATGGTTGAAAAGTTTGATTTTATCATAATGGGCCCTATTTTTTTTGTATATATTGAACAGAATAAGGCTCTGGATATAAGCATGACACCATCCCAATTTTTTTTAAAAAGAAGTGAGTCCGAATCTACAGAGGGCCAGAGGGTTTTTGTGGTGCCCTATTACATCTATGCCAAACCGGTTGGTGTGTGTTGATGCTTGTTTAATGACCAATATTAATGTGATGCCTGAAGAGCATTTGCCAACCATGTATATGACCACGATCCCACTGTGTTGGAGCCCAATGAAGTCTTGGTGGCTGCAGAGAAATCTCATCCCCAGAAGTCCCCTACAAAGCAATATCCAGGCAGTGCAAGAACACCAAAGGCTGCGTGGCCCACAAGGACCATTCGGCAACCCTCCCCACCCTCTTTCATTTGTGTTGGTTAAACTTGCCTGCTAATGCCTATTTTCTCCTTTTTCCGACCAATCATCTGTGTCTGTGTGCGTGGAGATTTAGAGTAGCTAGGAGCAGGACAAGAGTTCAGGCTTGTGTGTGTTCCTCAAACTTTTTCTTTCCACTTGCCCCTATCTGTGGCTACCAACTCATCCTCAGTGCCCCCCATCCATATATTATTTTGCTGTGTATTTGATGGGTATTGGCTGCGGGATGGCTGGGAAGGGCTTGTGTCACATTCTTTTGTAAGTTTTTTTATTTGGTTGGTCATGTGACTGGTGTGGCATGGCCAGGTGACTGACAACCAAAATACAAGATGGTCCTGCATTTAATGGTGGTTGTTTGGCCTGTTATTATGCGGGCCTCCCCAGAAGATTCTTTGACCTGTTATTGGAGTTTGACAGCTCATGCCACACTATGTATCACTGCCCTTCTAACCCTACTGAGAGCAGGTCATTGATAGGAAAATGGCCATATGTTCTTGATTAGATTGTGAATATGTGAATAAAATCTAGTGGTATCCGAGATGCTTTGCCGATTCCATTATGATTTGTTTATTTGTCACTTTCTTTATTTTTATGTTGCAATTGTACATGTGTGTTCCCTTCTTGTGACAACCAGAAGCTTTTGTATTCTTTGCAGCAAAATAATCGACCTCTGGTTTCTCGACTTTTCAAATGTGCCATGTTTTTAGTGCTGCCCGCAGGTCTACCCCACTTGGCCCACTTGCACCTCGGGAGGACATGGCCAAGCAAATACTGAGCAAAGCAGGTGCACCGTCAATTGGAAGAGCTGTGTTGATGATAGTAGAGATGAGAGAAGAAAGAGAAAAGAGAAGAAAAGAGCAAAAGAAAAGGGACGATTGAAGACACAAACGACAAAAGAAAGAGGGGGAATTGGAAAGGACAGAAAGAATAAAAAAGATAACAGGAGGGAAGGAGGAGAGAAGGATTTTATGATACTCTATTCTATGTCGCAATCAAACTGCTCCAGACAGTTAGAAGGAGTGTGCTTGTGTGTTGCTTACTTGTGAATTTACATTTTGTTTTGCCTTCTTCAGAATTGGCAGTGTCAATACATTGGGGGGAAAAGTACTTCTTTTAGGTGATCTGTTTTTAAAGCCTCAAGCAAATGTTGAGGCTTCCTTGAGATTGTTGAATTTTACGTCCACAAAACCTTTCATAGAAGCCAAAGATGTCTCATTTTTTATGTGGTGTGTGTGGCATAAGATGTATACAGTGCTGGAAAGGGCCTCGGTCTTAAACTTAGGCCTCATTTCAATCTGATGCATCAGCTCATCGCTCTCTCTCTCGTCTTCCTCCCTCCCTCTCCCATCTCTTATCTTTCCCTTCCCTCCCTCCTTTCTCCTTTTCATCTTTCTTGCTCTCTCCCACTCCTTTCTCTCTCTCTCTTAACTCTCTTCTCTTCTCTCTTCCCCCTCCTTCTGCCACACTCCCTGCCCCCTCCCTAGACTTTTCACACCCAGGGAATAACTGATAAGTAAATTTCTGGTGCTCTGGAAAGATACAAAAGGAGTCCTTGCATTCCAAAGGAAGTGACAGCAGGCTTTTATCCTCTCACAGTGCTACAAGGTGCTGCCTGTTAGACGGCTGGCTGAATCCTTGAAAAACTGAGCCAAAGACGAGAGAGAGGAGCCAGCAAGAGCTAAATTGAGCCTATCTCTCTCTGTTGTCTGTTGTATCTTGGGTCTCCACGCTCCCTGTCTCTTTTCCGACTCTTCTCAGAAAGCCCTCATTGCTTCCTGGCTCTCCTTGAGGCCCTTTTCTTTCTTCCTTTTGGAAATCTAGACTGGCTGAAGAGCGAGAGGAGAAGGGAGGGAGGAGGGAAGCCTCCATAGTGGCTTCCCCTTATTCCTCAGCTAGCCCAGATTTCCAAAAGGAAGGAAGAAAAAAAGATAGTGAAGAGACCTGAGTAGAGCATGCAGGGCTTTCTGAGAGTATGAGAAGCTTCTTTTCTTTCTTCTTGATGAGTTTTTAGAAATGCAGGTTGGCTGAGGAATGAGCGCAAGTTGTGGCGGAGGCTTCCTTCCTCCTTCTTTCTCTCCTTCTCCTCTCATGTGCACCCTCCAAGCCCCACTACAGCCGGCTCCAAGGCTGTTCACTGCTCTTGCAGCACACTCAAATTTACTGCACTTCACTCCATCCCCTCCCCCTCCTCCTGGACCTCATTACAGTGCAGAACATAGGCTGCAAGCCGACCTGGCCAGTGTCTCTGGATGGAAAAAAGTCACAAATCTCTCCCAGTGGCCAAGGTGAATACAGAATTAACAAGGGCCAGAAAAAGAAGCAAGTAGAGGGGCCCTTCGCTCTTACCCTAGAATACGGAATGAGACTTCATCTGCCGCCGTTGCCTTTCTCTTCTCAGGGAAGGCAAAGAGAGAAGGGAAGGGAAGGGGCAGGGGCAGGGCCAGCCAGTGGTGGGATCATCTGACAGAGAGACACAGGAGAGGGTCCAAAGGGCCATATGTGGCTCCAGAGCCACACGTTGCTGATTCCCATCCTTGGTGATCCACGGATGCCATTGACTTGCACTGTAGTGGTGCATTGGAGCTGCTGCATTTGAGGCACTAGCTGCAGAGCGGTGCAACAGTCAATGGGGTGACCCTGGGGCTGGTGCCTCGAATTCCCCCCTGCTGCCTCTTAGCACCCCTCTGCTGTTCCCCTTGCCTCTTAGACGCCCCCCCCAAGGCATCCCAACGATCCCCAGGGGGAGGTACCACCCACTTTGGGAACCACTGCTTTAGATCTTCAGCTCATGTCAAGACATGGCTTTCTGGACAAGATGCTTATACCTTCATAAACTAGCAAAAATACACTACAAGAATCATTGAACCTTCCATTGCTAGAAGTTATGAATGAAGTTATGTTAAAGAAGAATATACCCAAATCATGGTCAGAAGCTCATATTACACTTGGCCCAAAAGAGGAGGCTGATCCATTACAAATCAAGAACTATAGACCAATTTCCTTACAAAACACAGATTATAAAATTTTTGCTTCAGTATTGGCAGAAAGACTTAAAAAATACTTAAATAATTTTATCCATCAATTTTTATCCATCTTGATCAAAATGGATTTCTGCCAAAGAGACAAATTAAAGACAATATGAGAGTAATATTGGACACTTT
>BHFT01007869.1:0-27102 GCA_004320025.1 Laticauda laticaudata | reverse complement strand
GATTCTTTTTGTTAGTTTTTATTGTTTTTTTATTTTTATTTTTTGTTTTAAATATGGTTTTACATTGTGTAAGCTGCCTCGAGTCACCGTGGGCGAATAGACGGCAAAATAAATTAAATAAATAAAATAAATACATATATATATTGTAGGATTTACCTATGATACAAACCTCCTACGATCAAAGCTTCAAATCACAAAATAAGCTTATATTTTCATGGTCCATGCAACGCCTGCAAAGTCACAGCTGATTTTCTAATCAGATAGTGGGTGGGGTTCTTCTATCTCCTTCAATGATTCCTTTGTACAGTACGCAATGGTGCCTTACACAAAAGTAAATGAAATGCTACTAGAGAGGTTAAAACTTGTAAAGGATTGTTTCCTTCTTCTCCTTTTCTTTTGTTCTTTGGAATGCTGTTATACTTTCAGGAATCTGTGTAGAAGTAGTCTCACATATGACCATTGAGGGAAGTGGGTCATTAAGCATGACATTATGTGACCGTTTTGCTCAGTGACCGCAATCCTGGCACTGCCTGTTGTAGTCATTAAGCAATTTTATTGATTGTTAAGGGAATGAAGGGGTGCCTCAGGAGGGTGGAAGATTTGAGGGCAGTGCTGCAGTAATTTTGAATGTTTGTTTGTTTTTTTTCAGAATTTGACTATGCTTGAATATGCAAAGTTTGCAAGACTCCAAATTTTGTAACAGATAATCCTTCAAAATTAAAACTATGAAAATGTGTATAGCCTACTCTATACATAATTTACCAGAAAGAATAATTGTCAAATAAAAAGGCAAAAATGGACGAACAAATTGGTTTCTGAAAAAGGTATGCACAATTGTTTTACTTTTAATGACAGAAAATGAGAAAAAATAATCATGAAACAGATTTCAATGTCAAATTGAGATATCCGAATTGAAATGCCTTTAGACTTATCATGGATATATATATATTTAATCTGACATACCTTTATCATTAAGTCTCTGAAGCTAATTTATGCTCATTTATCTATACTCATTCATATAGAGGAACATGTAAAGGTTCAGCCAAACCACTAATTTTATCTTTTCCACAGCTTCCTTTTGAAAACATGGGCAATCAATCCATTTGATCAATTTATAAATTTGTTCAATTAGCATGGGACAATAATGATTGATTATCAGGCTAATCAATCAATAATCCAATCATTCTGAGAACTGGAATGGAAAAGGATCCATCTTATATCCTGGATTTGCATAAACAAGCTTTTACCCAAGTAGATCTCTCTCTCTCTATGCATCTGAAGTCACAGTATTGCTTAGCCCAGAGATCTCCAAACTTGGCAATTTTAAAAGACTTGTGGACTTCAACTCTCAGAATTCTCCAGCCAACTATGCTTCCACAAGCTATGCCGGCTGGAGCATTCTGGGAGATGAAGTCCACAAATCTTAAAGTTGCCAAGTTTGGGGAACCCTGGTTTAGCCTAAGCTTCCCTTTCACTGCTGTACGTGTAACAGAATACAGCAATCTAGAAGACTGTTCTTCCTCATTCCACCAGAATGCCATATATCCTCTGCCTGTTCCACGCGACAGTCCTTCAAGGCGTCCCTTCCAAATTCTAAGTAGTTTCAACCCAGTTAGCTTTCAAGCCTCAAGAATTTTGTCTAAATACTGTCCCATGTTGATATTTAAAATCACACACTGCTTTTTTTAGCCTTTTAAAAATGAATAGGTGGCCTAGAATGCCGATAAGCAAATGCTTCAGAGAAAGGAAAGACAAAGTGATAGTGTGTATAAAAATCAGTTAGGTTATATAAATGCTGAATGATGCATCCACAATAAAGTAGTCAAACCAAGGAGCATGCTCCTTCTAGACAGATTGGATTAATCTAATAAATGATAACAAATGGTGATACTGAATAGTAAGTCCCTAAACTTCCATTTCTTCTTTCAAAGCAGGTATTTTAAGAACAATTTTCCCTGGGCATCATACCTGAAGAGATATTTTTACTAGATGCTATTCTCTAGATGGTCAGATATAATGATATTGCCTTATTAAAAGTTAACATTTAAATGCCTTTGGCTTTTAAGTAAAATATAGATCCTTGGTGGCTTTTTGTTCTTTTTGTTCTTTCAATTCAAAATATGACTTAAACATCATATAAGCATATGAATCCTATGAGCAGGATTCCTCTTGGTTTATTGCTACATTGTAAATTATAGCTATTTAAGTTTCAAGGTGAACTATTGTGCAATTCTACAGCACCCTGAAGCATTTCTTAATGTTACAAACAAGGTAACATTTTCTTAATTTAAAACCATAAAAATGATTTATGAGGAACACAAGGAATGAAATTGACAGCTGTTTTTTTCCTCATTCCAAACATTACATTCCTCCAGGAAATTCAGGGCAGTATACAGGGTACTTTCCCCTATTTATAACAACCCTATAAAAATGGCTTGACTAATAGCTACCCAAAATTACCATACGTGAATACAAAATATTTGGTGGAATAATGACATATTGAAACTATGAAGATAAAGAAAATATTCTACAAAGAATATAGAGTCAGAGCAATGTTCCCCACCAGCACTGTGGTGGCACTGTGGTGACAAGGGCTTCGGGCAGCACTCATTAGCAGTAGCACTGGAGCTGAAACTGAGGCTCAGAGGTGGTGGCAGCTGGCAGAGATTGCTGAAGGCCCCAGGCCTCTAGTTCAGCCCCAATGCCACCAGTGTCCTGTTTCAGGCTTCAAACACCCACATGTGCAAACACACAAGTGCACTCGGTGAGAATAGCACTTTACTTAAGGCTGAGCAAATAATGACAGACAAGGGAAGGAATGTAAATCAACAGTCTCCTGGAATGAAAGCTTGCCTGGGTGATTTCACTTTCCACAGGACAGAAGTCAAGAGAAGTCAAAAGAAGTCAAAATCCAGGCCAAAATCCAGAGACCCTAGTCAGATCTATGAGCCAATCCAAGGTTAGAGTTTCATGAGCTGGTTTTACAGAAATGACACATTGGAGAAGAACACACGGTTGTTTCCAGTGGAGAAACATGGGTCAGATCAGGTAGAGCTTCCGCTTACAAGCTGCAATCAGCTATATCAGGGGTGTCAAACTCATGGCAAACTCATCATGGCAACATCACATGACGTATCAGCACTCTTGTCTCCCTTGTATCTTTTGTTTCCTCCCTCTTTCCATTTTCAGCTGCAGCGGATGTGAGTTGTGTGGATGCCCAGAGGATGCAGAGAGGATACAGCGGACGTTTAACGGATGATAAACGGACATAGAATGTTTGTTGCTCGTATGTCATGGATTTATATCGTACATGGCANTGAAATCTCAGTGGACGGATGCTGGAGGGATAGAGCGTATGAAACATGTATGCAGTGAGTACACAACAGATGCATAGCGTTTTCCAATGTTTTTTAATGTTTTACATCCTCTTTGCATCTGTTGGTGCAGTGGGACATGGGCTTAAACCAGGTGTGAGCATGACCAGCCCATGCTGCATCCAGCCTGTGGGTTATGAGTTTAACAGTCCTGAGCTATATCTAATTAAGATAGTTTCTCCCTTTGCCAGATAAGTAGCCTCAGTGAGCCTCTTTGTTCTGCTCACCTCTCTTCTCACCAAGTCTGATTGCTCTAGCTGTTCTAATAGTTGCCTGTGTTTGATCAGCCTCAGATGATTCCTGGCTTAGTGTCTTCTGAGATTGACACTCCACAGGTTCGGGGGAACACCTTTTTTGCAGTCATGGTCTGAGTTCTGGCCCACAATAGCTGGTGCCAATGCTGCCAGGCTGAGGAGTGCCATTGTGCAGGATGGCTAAAAGGGAAGCAATGGGGAGGAGACAGACGGTGGGGTGGGGTGGAGAGTTCAAGATGATATATACCAAGGCTCTGGGAGAGACAAAACCAGGAGCTGCTTGGATCAGGATGGATCCTTATGTAATAACCAGTGGGATTCATTTAAGAAAAGCAATGAAGAGTCTAGAGATTGCTGTTGCTAAGCCATGAGATGAGGTGATATTTCACCTAATGATGGTATAGTGACAAAAATTCTAGTCCAATTACTGACATAACTAAGATTACCTGTATAACAAAAATTAAATGGGGCAAGTACTTTGTGTATCTTGGCAGAACGTTTACCAAACTTACAGAAAAAAGAAAGAAATGTTGCAGGTACAAAGATAGCCAGGGAAATGATTGAAGCCTGGGAAACAGGCCCCCTGGCAGTCAACAGGAGTGTTGACTTACCACCAGCTTATTGAATACTCAGGAGCCAAGAACCTGGCACCACAAGGAAACAACAGCCAATCACTAGCCGTTGACATACCAATCAACAAATGGGAAGGCATCACATAAATATGATGCATAGAAAAGCTCAAAGCACACATTCTGGTAGAGAGAAGTTCCCTGACGATTGGCTCCAGCATGAATCTAAAGACTCACAAGACTAAACCTCTGGTCCAGGTGACCAACCTTGCTCGGATCTTGCAAGAAATAAACATGATAACAGCAATAGTACTTAGATGTATATACCACTTCATAGTGCTTTACAGCAGTATCTAAGCGGTTTACAGAGTCAGCACATTGTTCCCAACAATCTAGGTTCTCATTATACCAACTTCGGAAGAATGGAAGACTGAGTTAACCTGGAATTGGTCAGGATCAAACTCCTGGCAATGGGCAGAGTAAGCCTAAAATAACCATATTTCAAAGCACTGCACCACCACAGCTCCTAAAATATCTTCTCTCTTGAAAGGAATGAATATTTCTTAAAGAAGCAAAAATGGTTGGGCTTCTTTGGAACTGAAAAAGCAAAGGTTGAATGTGGCAAGACACTTTGAATTAGAGTGTCAGGGTTGAATAAAAAGTCCGCATAATGGCCATAACAGGACAATCAAAATCCTATGGTTATTGTTTTATGCGTTGTGCATCTTGGCTTTTTCACACACACACACACACACACACACACACTTTTTTTAATCAGTATTTTGACATGGTAAAACAAGGATATTTTGCAAGCACAGAAAATTAACAGGAAATATAGTGAATGTATTGATGTAAACTAATTTTAGCTATGTCTCTTTTAATTTCTTTTGCTTATTATTTCTAACTTTTTTCTATTCTTTGTGTAATTTGACTTTTTCCAAAATGAAAATATGATGCATGCAGTTATAAAAGTGTACATCTGTGTGAGCCCTCCAGGGTAAATTAGACAGGAAACACTATTAAATAAAGTAATTCTACTTTATTGTAAGTCTACATTAATAGAATCTTGAAAGTCTGAAGGTACCAACTTCTTGCCACCTTTTTTAACTGCTTGATCCATTAAGAAAATACTTCCTTTGCAACAATCAAACGAATAGGAAGAAAAATGTTCACATGTAATATCTGCTATCTAGATTTTCACAAGGCAACATCATTTGGGGAGGGATTGTGATGTATTGCACACTTCTGTCAACAATAAACAGTGATAGTAAACAACAAACCAGTGTTTGCTCATTTATTCAAATAGGATTTTTAATAGGAAAAGTGTCTTCAGGATGATGCATTGGATAATTATTTGAAATATATTGTTGAGCTTTAATTGAATTTTGCTGAATTTGGTTAGTCAAAGTCACACAAGTGTATATTAAGAAGGAATTTGGAATCATTGGAATATCTCTAGCAACTCTTTCAATAATTTCCAGGCCTACTAGATAATAAATAAAAAGATTCATTCACTGAGGTATTGTTCATTTTCAAGGCTAACCTATTCTTCCAGGACCTCTTTAATCCCTTTAAAATGAACATATGACTGAAACAATTACTAATACTGGTACTTTAAATAAGCTTACCATACATTTGGGTCCAAAGAGTGCACATGGAAGAATTGTCAAAATGCTCAAACATTGTCACCATCCTCCAAAAGAGAATTAGGAACATCTACATTTAAGCATATGGTTAAATAACATTCTCATACAAACTTACTTAGCAGTGTGCCTGCACGTCTACAATCAGGTAAAAATGTACATAGGTTTGCTGTTTGAGTTATGTAGCTCAATACAATATTTGTTTCCTTGGTAGAAAACATCATTAAGTTTAATGGGGCAATCATACAAAGTCCTACTACAGCCCTAGTCCTCCTTTCCTCGGAAAATGGATATAAAAAATAACTTATATATTCAAGGGTCTATAGATATTACATTGGAAATTTAAATATGAATAACTTGCTGTTCTGTGGAAATGATTGATCAGCCCTCAGGATAAATGTGGTGTATTGCAGGAGTCCACAAACTCTGGTCCATGGACCAGTACTGGCCATGACATGTTAGCAACCAGTCCATGCAAACAAGCAAAGCCCCACCCACAGAATGCAGATAACATACAAAACCACACCCTCTCCGGTTTGTGGAAAAATCTTTCTCCATGGGACTGGTCCCTTATGCCCAAAAGGTTGGGGGCAATTGGTGTATAGGGCTTTTATTGTTCCTGGTTCATGAAGCAAGTCCATGATCTCATATTATTATTTCATTACTCGGGCAGCCTGTATGTATTCTAGTTCTTGCAGACTCACTGAAGTGCATTTTGGAGCTTTCACTAAAGCAAGCTGCAGAAACTAATATTGTTTGTTTGATAGTAGAAAAGATAAACAGTATGATTTATTGGTATCCCTGACTTCAGCCTCTATTAAATACATGAACAGCTATTGTAGTTTTAAATGTTTAGGGGGGGAAATAGATGAAAGGTGGCATTCCTTTGATATATGACAGATACATGATTGAAAACCAAATTATGAAAGTGAAATTTCACTCTCAGCTACATATATACAACTAAAGTTAGTTATACCTTTTAAAATTCTTAGCTTCCTACAAATTCTTAACATTCTTGGTTGCAATTAGTCCCCCTAGGGCAGCAAGAATTTATTTCAGAATAAAGAAAGGAAGAGCAAACTTTTACTGAAAGGCCAATCATATTTAACAAAAAAAGCTCTAATCAACTCAGACTAGAAGAAATTAGGTGTCTTTGCAGCTGTTAGGACCTTTGAGAGCTGAAGAATATGAACCTTTCTATAACTACATTTCAGGTTGTTTAATTTATATTTAACTTGGCTGCAGCTTTGATTGACCATATAAATTTAACATGAGAAAATATACAAATTGCATTTTTGATATATGAAATTACTATTCCAGGTGCCCTAAATTATATGTGATTTTCAGCTGTTCAGAGAGTTCACTATCATTATTATTAATCCAGCACATGCTTTCAAGCAATATAAAGGAATAAGTGTTAAAAGGACCATATGAATTATTCAAAGACATATATAAGTAATAATAGTGCTATTAAGCTGACATACAGATGGTTAAATTCTGCAGCTCAGTTGAAAAGTACCAAAATTAAAACCTCTTCTTTTTTGCATTAGAGTTCAGGTGCATTAATAATGTAGGACAGGACTGTCAAACTCTCGGCCTGTGGGCCAAATGTGTCATATGCTGGCCACACCCACACCTGGTTTCGCAAACGGGGAGAAAAAGTCCTGATATACCACGTGACGCCGCCATGACAATGTGAGTTTGCTACTCCTGATATAGAATAAAGTAAAAAAGAATATACTAGGCAATGAGAATATCCCGCTAAATGTACATGTGCTCTTATCACAGGAAAATTCATTAATCAAAATACTGATGAACAGTTCCCTGAATTGTAAATTGTATATTGATTGACAAACTCAGCAACATGAAACACAACTGTAGAAGTGTTTCTCAGCAGTATAAATGCAATGAAATAGAAACATGATTACATCATATGGAACAAAAAGAGCTTTAGATGGTTTAAGTCAGGGGTGTCAAACTCAATTTTATTGACGGCCGCATCAGGGTTGTGTTTGACCTTGGAGAGCCGGGGGCAGGCATGGCCATGGTAGGCATGGCCAGGGGTGGGTGTGGCCATGGTGAGCATGACTTGTGTTGGGGGCAACTGTGGTGGCCAAGTGCTAAGGCAGGACTTCCCTGTGACCACAGTTGCTCTCATTATAATAATCTCCTTCCTTTCTTTTCTTCTTTTTCCTTCCCTCTTCCTTTTCTTTTCTTCTTCCTTCCCCTCTTTCCTTATTTCTCCTTCCTTGCTCTCTTCCCATCTTCCCATCTTTCCTTCTTTTTCTTTGTCTTTCCTCTTTCCCTTTCTCCTTTCCTGTCCCTTCTTGCATGCTCACATGCAAAAGGGGAAACATTTCTCCTTTTGTTTCATTTTTAGTTTGTTTTGATGGTCCTTCACCAGTGAAAACAGAGCTGCGTGGTCCCCCTGCACCCCATTTACAGCCACAATGGCCTCCTGCAGCCCCCTGTCAGCCAAAATGAGCTCTGTTTTTGTTGGTAGAGGCACTATAGGCCGGTCTTTTGCCGGTCCTTTGCTCTACTTTTGTTGGTAGAGGCACTATAGGCCAGTCCAGGTCGACCTCACAGGCCAGATCTAAGCACCTCACAGGCTGGATCTGGCCCTCAGTCCCTTGAGTTTGACACCCCTTCTTTGGATACTGTTCTGTATAACTTGGAAGGTTCCAAGTAGTTAATTCTGATTTGCCAAAAAGGCCAGTAGTGGATTGGTTCATTAGGAACCAATCCAAGAAGCCGCTCAAAGGCGGCAAGATTAAATGAGTGAGTGTCATTGGCTACAAGCCGGCAGGCAGTCTCTATAAAAGGGGCTGCCGCGGCTTGAGCAATGTTCCGTTACTGTTGCTGTTAACCCGAATAAAGAGTTGTTAGTTGGACCCGCGGTCTCACACGCTTCTTTTTCCGGACGGAACACTGGCGATGAAGATGGGATTGTCCTTGAAGCAGAGACCAAGCACACGGCGAGAGAAAAAACCATGCTAGACGAAATGGCTGGTAATAATGCGCCACCCACAGCATTCATCCCAATGAAAGAGGATTGGGAGTCTTATATGATCATTTCCTGATGTTTCTGGAGAGCAACGAAATGAAAGACAATTTCCGATCAGTGAAAGAGGGCTGTCTTCCAAACACATTGCGGGCCAGCCGTATTTAAGATGGCGAAGGCATTGGCGAAGCCCAGAGACGTGAAACAGATGACCTGGTCTGAGATTAACCGAAATGCTGAAAGCTCACTATGCCGCCGGTTGTCTCAAACCTCATCAAGAGACATGAATTTTATAAGAAAGACCAGAGGGAAGATGAAACATTGCTGATTTTCGTGGCAGCTCTGCACCATAATTGGAGGAGCCTGCGAATTCCAAAATATGGATGAGGCAATTGCAAGATCGTGTCCTGTTGGGTCTTAGGGACTCTACCCTTCAAAGCAAAACTCTTAAACAGACCTAACATAACGGTGGCAGAGGCAATTCGCGGAAGCAACCGTCGCGGAAGCAGCAAAGAAATCAGCGGCCACATGAAGATGATGAATGCCAGTGCTGACACAACATCCCTTCCAAAAGAGAAAAAGCTCAGGTGGAGGGAGAAAGCAAGCTGCCACAAACACACACCACGAAAATCGTAGATGAGTCATCAGACACTGATGAAGATGAAGATGAGGGTCTACCGCTTCAGCGCAGAACCAAAAAGGCACGAAAAGGAAGAAAACTTGGTGGGAATGCATTGGTTGTGGAGGAAAACCACCCCCGAGCCGAGTGCAGGTTCCTTGATGCAAATCTGTCGGGCTTGCAAAAGAGGGGACATATCAAAAGAGTCTGCCGAAATAGAAGAAAGAGCAGCCCAAGCAGACACGGTAATTCCCTACCAAGAACTGACTCGAGGCAACCGCCGACAGAAAATGGGAAGCGCAGCCAGGGGAACCAGCAACCGAGAAAAACACACATCAGACTGTCACTATAGGAAGGCACAGAACGGAAAGCGGGAAAAAAGTCAAGAATTGTAGTGTCCATTGAAGGAAGCCTTGTGAGATGGAGGTCGACTCAGGATCTTTTCTATCAGTGGTGTCTTGGAACACAATTAGATGTCTGATTCCAAACATCAGACAAAGCGAACTCAAAGAAAACAAAATTAATTTCCAAAAAAAGACTACCAAGGTAAATAGGATTCCTGTGGTAGGTCTGGGACATTTCAAAGTAACTTACAAACAACACGCTGAAGTCCTGCCATTAACATATAGTCGACCGAGACCATCCCAGCCTTCTGGGCATCGAATGGTTCACGGCGACATTGGGCATGCGGATGACTGGAGTGAGCCGAATAGTCGCGAGCGATGGAAGAGAACCTGCTACACGAATTCCAGGACGTCTTCGACGGAACTCTAGGCAGTGTACTGGGGAACTCCAATATCCTTTAGCCTAGATCCCCAAATAGGACTGTGAGAAGACTAAAAGCCAGATGGATCCCTTTGCATTAAACCCAAAATGATGAGCAATTAAATAAATTGAATTGCACAAGGTGTCATGGAACCAATTGACCATGCCAGGTGGGAGACACTAATAGTAACCCCTGTAACAGAAGTGGGCCTGTGCGCATCTGTGGAGATTAACAAGGCTACCCCTGAACCATGCGCTACAGCAAAGCGCATACCCGGTACCCAGTCGTCGCAGCACTTACTGCATTCTCACTTGGGGAAGAAAATTTTTTGCGAAACTCGCATTTTGGGCCAGGCGTATCAGCAACTTCCAGTAGACCCCATAACGACTGAGGCACAAACAACAGTAACGCATAAGAGGGGCGTTCAAATGTAATAGACTTCAATTTGGAGTGAGCGTTGCCCCAGGCGTCTTCCAGCCTCATGGAACGCGCTATTGAAACGAATAAAAGGGGTCCGTTCCATATTTTGAATGATGTCCTAATTTTGGCAAAAAAAACCCATCCCACATTAGAAGCTAGACTAGGGAAGTGCTAACGAAATCCGGCCTGAAAGTTAAAAAGGAAAAATGCTGCTGGCCACTGATCGCGTCAAATTTTTAGGATAATTTGATTGACGAACAAAGGTATTCACCCAATAGAAAAAAAGTCAATGAATTAAAGATGCACCCAGACCCTAGAAATAAAAAGACTTCAGGCATTCTTGGTCTGATCAAGTTTTTTATAAGGTGTAAAAATTGATCAGATTTTTGAAATCTGCCCCCACAAAGCAACGATAGCAAGAAACCCATTGCAAACCGTTGCCAAGTAAAAAAAAACTGTCTGGACTTGGGGTCACCAAAGAACTAAAAGAGCCTTTCAAATATAAAAGACTTGTTAACCTCAACACACTCTTATTCAGTTTAGTAATATTCTAAAACCCTTGACGGTCACCTGTGGCGACCGGATACCTCACCATTCCGAGTCGGTGCTAATCCTAAGCCACCAATTACCGTGACGGGAGAGAGCACCCGTCCTTTTTATTCAAAAACGCTCTCCAAAGCGGAAAGCAATGATAGCCAACTAGACAGAGAAGCCCTGGCAATCGTCGCCAGGAGTTAAAATGTTTCAATGAATACCTATACGGTATGAACATTCTCCATTGTTTACGACCATAACCATTAACTAGGAATTTGGCTGGGAATAAACCCATAACGCAACATTCTAATCGCCCATGGATGACTAGGTGGTCAGAATTCCTGGTCGCGCTATTCAATATACATATGCTGCAATCGACCCGGGAAACAAATCGCCCATGCAGACACATTAAGCGAACCAACCTTTACCATCTTAGAGGACAACCCGGCTCCAGCCACCGACACGCCTACAACTAAGAAACATGCCCTGAACTTCCATTGACTGCGGATATGTCGCCAGAGCCACGGCAAAAAAGACTCATATGACTGCCCGCGTTTTGACTTGGGTAGGTAAGGTTGGCCGGAAAGGCCAAAAGACTGAATAACTTTAAAACCTTTCCGGACTAGACAAACTGACTTCAATTAACAAAAGGGGGTGTTTGTTGTGGGAGATCGGGTGGTGATTCCATCCAAACTACAAGAAGAGTGTTAGGCATGTTACATGAGGGCCACGCTCAGTCAATAGTTAAAAGGAAAGCCCTGGCCAGGAGCTATTTTCTGGTGGCCTGGCTTTAAAGACAAGGACATTGAACGCCTGGTTGCAAACCATGCCACAAAGTGTCAGAGAGCTAGACCCCACCCCACCGAAACACAGCGCATTACGGGAACTTGGAACCCATGAAGGCCCTTGGTCTCGAATCCATATTGATTTTGCGGGACAACTTGGGGGCAATACATTTTTAATATGTTGTGGATGCATATTCAAATTGGCTCGAAGTCATTTTAATGTCATCCCACCAACGCGACGCTGTTATAAAACAGTTGCTAAACAAATTATTTGCAACATCATGGGTTAACTACTTGTTGGATCGGACAATGGGCCGCAACTAACAAGCAATACAAATTCGAACAATACTTAGCCTCTTTTAGGTATACGCCATGCACTAATCGCACTGCTCACCGGCAGCGAATGGTAGGGCCAAAGCAAAATGGTCCGGTTTTCACAAAAGAAGGCCTTGAGAAATATGGACCATGGGGATGTCCAAGACAAGTAAACCACTTACTTACACTACAACACAATCACTCCCAGTAGCACAACTAACAGGAAAGGCCTGGCAGAATTATTAATGGGGAGAAAACTCAGATCCCATTTAGATTAGGGTGCACCCAATTATACTTGCGAGAACCCCCCGACTCTTCTAGCCGATACCCTGCACTTTCGAAATCGGGACTCTGGTCAATGCAAAGAATTTTACTGGGGACCCTCTTTGGCTTCAGCCACAATCACCAAGTAACAGGCCCCCAGTCCTACCAACTACCGCAATGGACACTGGAAGAGAGTGGAAGTGGCACTTAGACCAGCTTCGTTCCTCTCAGCAACATCGAGGCGCAAAACACCGTGCCAACTCAAATATAACATTTCGACGAAACAAAACGGCGGGGGGGGGAAATACAAATAAATAAAAATAGAGCGTGAAAAAATGAAACCATTAAACCTCAACCAGAATATCTAACCACACCAAAAAGAGCACCTACAGTTAGATGAACCATCGAAAGAGGTCCTAGTGAAAGGGAGCTGACCTGGAAGGTGCCAGCCAGCCAGCTCAACACGCCGGTTGAACCGGGAGCGCAGAACCACTTACGACCGGCCTCCCTGAGAAAACTCAGGGGGAGAAAGCAGTGCTGAGCTTCCTCTTCCAGCAGGTTCCATGGAGAAAGCGGAGAACAGCGATCCAGACCGAACCTGTTGAAGTCCTAAGGCGAGAAATGAAGCCGCGCAGGTCAACTAGGACCAGAAAAAGCCCCACCTAATGCTGCGCGAGTACGTCACTCACGTAGGAACTGAACTAAAGGGGAAGGGGTGTTACTGTTATAACTTGAAGATTCCAAAGTAGTTAATTCTATTGGCCAAAAAGGCCAAAGTGGATTGGTTCATAGGAACCATCCAAGAAGCCGACTCAAAGGCGGCAATTAAATGAGTGTATTTGGCTACAAACCGGCAGGCAAGCCTCTATAAAAAGGGCTGCTGTGGCTTGAGCCAATGTTCCGTTACTGTTGCTGTTAACCGAATAAAGAGTTGTTAGTTGGACCCCGGTCTCATGCGCTTCTTTTCTGGACGGAACAGATACAATTATTCCTGGGAGGTTGAATAAACTGTGTGCGAATACATATTTGAATCTAATATTTAGTATGTCTCAAAAATATTTATGGTACCCTTTACTAACTGAGAAATAAACAGGAACAGATTAGAAGAAAAAATAAAGTAAAAATTCAGCTTTATATCTTCCACAGTTCTGCTGTTAAATTGTTAAAAATAACTATGTGAAGTACTATAAAGAGATGAAATCCAGCAATAAGGAATATTATCAAAAGAGAATATATATAATTCGGGGTGAAGTATGGAATCCTTGGTGCTTACTGAGCTTGGTTGTTAGCTTGCAGACATTTAATTAATAATATTATCAACACACTGCAAGAAAATATCAAAATTCAGAGAGCACCAAGGACTCAACAATAGAAGATATATTCGCATTTTGTTACTTATAAAATTGTATGTCTGTTTTCATCTCTTGAATATTCAACTCATATTACATCCTTACGCTTCTGCAAAGGACCTGGTGATCTGATCCAATCTAATTTTGGATTTTTCTCATTTTCATTATCTGGCTGCATGCTAAAGCAGGGTTACATGCATTCAACATGCTTACTATATACAGTATGGCCTGAAAGACTTCAACAATTTAGTTGCATGTAGCAAGGGCTTTTATCACCTAATCTGAGCACTTTATTTTGAAAGAATGACAATTCATAGATACAGTAATCTGTTTGCAACTAAAACATTCTGTTTGAAGAGAAATAGTCTTGGTAAGAACATTTGAACTTTGCTGCCTGTTATTAATTATCATTGTGTCATTCCCACAGAAAAACTGCCTTATATAAGGAACACATACAGTAATGTAAAGGTTTCCCTCTGGTGATACTCATCTCCATTTCTTGGTTGAGGGACCCAGTGTTGTTCCAAGACATTTTTCATGGTC
This sequence comes from Laticauda laticaudata, assembly GCA_004320025.1. Classification (NCBI taxonomy): domain Eukaryota; kingdom Metazoa; phylum Chordata; class Lepidosauria; order Squamata; family Elapidae; genus Laticauda; species Laticauda laticaudata. The sequence continues at coordinate 12,663 of BHFT01007869.1, read as the reverse complement.
ATGTGGCACAAGGGACACTGTTACCTTCCCACTGAAATAATATCTATTAATCTACGCACGTTTGCATGATTTGGAACTGGCTAGGTGGGAAAGATCTGGGGGAAGGAACAGGAGTTCACCCCGTTGAACAGCGCTAGGGTCTCAAACTAACTTTTCCAACTGACAAATTCAGTGTCTTTCACCTCTAAGCCATCACGGCCCCATAGACATACAATACCACTTATTATGATTATTAAATTTTGAGTAACTGATAACTTAATGCAAGGATCTGCTCAGTTGAAAAGTTTTGGCTTTTAAGAGGATGGGATGTGACAAAAACAATATCTATGGTCTATTAACAGGCAGAATAGAACTGGATGATGAATATCCTTATTTGATTCTGGCTTTAAACACAGTATTAAAAATAACTATAATTATTTTTTGCCCATGCCACTCCCTTTGATTACAAAAGGGGCTAATTTTGCAACTCTCCTTTTTAATTCTCTGGCAATAATCTTTGCATATAAAATGTTAGATATTTCTAAGGGAACATCTGTCTGAAGTGTGCTGATAGAAAGTACAGAGCCAGGAGATAACAATACGGAATTAGGCCTGATGGGTTGCTTTTTTTTCATGATGTTCCATAAAATGGATTATTTTAACTAACAATTATCCTTCAGATGTAATTAGAAGTTTTTATGGATTGTTTGCAAGGATTTTTATTAACCCTGCCACCTGTCTTCTCTTTATACAGGCCAGGCGTTTTTAAAAAAAATCCTACAAATATTTTTAAACCTAATGAAAGGGAAAGAGAACACAGTATGAACCACTACTACAGTGGCTGGGTTAATTGTGCCAATGTCACAAGAAAAGAAAAACCATAAAAATGTCAGAACCTTAAGCAAGCAGATGTATCAGCTCAGGTGCTAAAGACTGAAAATCTTACAATTTGTGTCTTTGTTGGCCTGGCAATGCAAACCAGCATTATTCATCTGATGAAGATACAGGTAGACACGCAACAGAGCCCAAAGTTCTGTTGCTAAGTGAGACTGTTGTTAAGTGAATTTCGCCTCATTTTCTGATCTTTCTTGCCACAGTTGTTAAGTGAATCACTGCAGTTGTTAAGTTAATAAGAAAGCTGTTAAGTGATTCAGTGCCACTGTAAGCTCAAATAGTCACTAAATGAACTGCTATAAGTCGAGGACTACCTATACAGAAGGGAAAAAGAGGCCAGATGTTTTTTCTGCATATGAAATGTGAAGTTATAATTCAGGGCTGAAAACTGGAAGTAGCAACATCAAAAATGAGGAGCAGGGATAGTGGGCAAATGGAAGATAATGATGACTGAAGAAAGAAACCATATCAAAAGACAGACTTAAATGTTCCAAGGGACTGAAATATTCAGCAGTTCCCATTTGAACACAAAATGTTTATCCACTTGCTTTCTTATTCAGTCACTGAACACTAAAAATTATTATAGTTCCCTGCTCTACTACTCAAATTCCATTATTTTACAGATTTAAACCATTTTGATTAATTGTACAACTATTATNAATTATTATAGTTCCCTGCTCTACTACTCAAATTCCATTATTTTACAGATTTAAACCATTTTGATTAATTGTACAACTATTATGGTCTGAATAATTATGTATGCATCTTAGGATTCTTTGATAATTACTAATGAGATTGGCATTCAGATAATTATTTTCAGTCTATTTTGCAATTAGGGAATATTCAAACATTTAAAAAATGACTGTATCTTTTATTAAAAACAGTTTTGCCGAAGGACAGTTTTTCAAAACAGGTTCAAAATCTTTGCTCTGCTGGAAGAGAGGTTTTTAAAATCCTGCTGCAAATCTTAATGTGAATAGCAACATTAATTAATACTTTTCCAGTTTTGTTTATTAAGGAAAAGAGACTACAGAAGAGGATAAATGAATGGATTCACCAACTCCCAATCATATAAGGTGGCATTATATTGAATAAGACCATTAACCTGTTTAACTCAGTGATGTATTTGTTATCTAGAGCCTCAGGTAGGGATTTGCCTTAGCCCTAATGTAAGTTACATTAGGCAAAGACCCAACTCCCTGTAAAAGCTCTAAAATTGGGAAAGGTGAAAAGAAAGAGAAGAAGAGGACAACATCAGCAAAGTGGAATGAGTGCACCATTGGAGACTTGAAAGAAGTCTCTTTAGGGACAGATTATCAAAAAGAACATCTATTTTTGTGGTTGCTAGCAATTGAAAACAACTTGACGGTACATAATTAATCAGTATAAATTATTATTTGAGAAGGAGAGTGCAGGACCTGGATTTGAGACTGGGATTTTTTTTGAATAATTCTTGTTAGTTGGACTAGACACACAAACTTATCTGAAGTATGCACAGGTAACTTATCAATACTTACCCAAACCCATCCTTCCTGGGAAAAACATAATTTAATGTCTTTTTATTCTTTTATCTGTCAAGTACACCAATTCTAGCTCTGTAACGTATTGGAGAACAACAACAAAAGCATTTCCCTGGAAGATGTATCACAGCAACAGCCATTAGTAAGTCATATTCCAAAACAGCAGGCAGAGTTAAGGTGTTTGGTCTCAGGGGATACTGGCAGAGAAAGTCTAGGAACTACAGCCTTTTGCTCTACAGGCAGACTCTGACTTAGAACCAAAATTGAAGCTGGAATTTCCATTACTAAGCAACTGCCTTCCTTAGCAATGGAAATTCGGGTCCCAAGCCATCTCTCCCAGGAGCCACAGTTGTTAATCAAATCACTTCAGTTAAGTGGTTATTAAGCGAATCTGCCTTCCCCCATTGATTTTACTTGTCAGGAGCTGGCTGGGAAGGTCACAGGTGGTCATCACGTGCAGAGGGGGGCTGCACATACTGTAACAACAATTGCGTGCAGCTGCAAAAACACAAGAATTTCCTGTGTGCAGCAGCTGGTGAATAGAGCAGGCGAGTGCAGAAATCAGCTGGACTGCATGGGCAGGGTGAATGAGCAAGATATTTAGGATGGGACAGCACCAGGGCAGGTGGGTGGGCCCAACCAGGTGGTCGTAACTACTGGTATGGGTGAGCTGGCCCACCAATGATCATATGATCCCAGAATGCTGCAATCATCATAAATTTATGCCAGTTGCCAAGTACCTGAATGTTGGTCACATAACTACAGGGACACTGTGGCACTCACAACTAAAAGGAATGGTCATAAGTCACTTTTTTCAGTGCTATTGTAACTTTGAACAGTCACAAAATGGTTATAAGTTGAGCAAAATCTATACATATTCATCCTTCCTCAATAAATTATTGTTATATGGCTGAGAATCATAAGCTTTAAGAACTGCCTGAGTTTTTGTTTAAAAAATATTTTAAAAAATATTTCTCCTACTCATCCTTTCCCCCTTTTTATATTTATTTATTTTTAGATTTTTGTCCTGAGGCAGAAAACAAAAGTAAAGTAAAAAGATGAGAAAAATCAGTGAAGAGAGCCAGTTTGGTGTTGTAGTTAAGGCACCAGCCTAGATACCTAGAGACCATGTGTTCTGGTCCCTCCTTAGGCATGAAACTTGGTAGGTGATGGTAATCTTGGGCCAGTTGTTCCCTTTCAGCCTTAGTCACAATAGCAAACTACTTTCAAAAATTGGTCCAGGAAAAATGTAGGGGTTTGTTGAACCAATCACCAGTAGTCAACAATGACTTGAAGGCACCAAAAAAGAAAAAGAACCAGAAAATACATCATTTGAAAAACCGTGGAGCTGATCAGCACCATAGTGTAGTTTTGGTTAGTGTAGTGTAGTTTTGGAAAAAGTCATCAGATTGATGACACAATAAGTAAAGAAAACCATATATGTAAGTAATAAAATATAAATCTGATAAAACCAAGACTAATAATTTAAAAGGCAAATTTGCCTGTCTGCAAACCTCAATATTGATTGGGTAATCTATTTTATGGATTTGTTTTAAAGGTATTTTAATTATGCTTTGAATTATTTTTCTAAGTAATGTCCTTTGTACTTTTTATTCTTTTGCCTTTTGGTAAAGAAACTGGGAGATATTTTACTTTTAATTAATAAATGACATGAAAAATAAATATTATTTATTTCTTAGCAAGTTGTCTGTCAATGTAAAACTTTTTTATGAAACTTTTACAGAGCCAATTGAAATACCAGTTTTCTGCAAAATATTTCTTTTTAAAAAAAAAACTCTTCTTTTTTAGCAAGCATGCCTATGCAAAACCAAAAACTCATTAGCACTTTTGATCAAATTTAGATGACCTCAGATATGACAACCTAGCAAAACCTTTCAAAGTGTGCATTTATCAGGATAATATCAAATATATAATCTTTAGCTGGCAAGCTCATTACTTTGTGACAAAGCACCACTCTTTTTATTTAATCATTCAGGGGAGAGGGGAATCAGTCTATTTGAAAGAGAGAGCCTCATATGTCAGCTCCACTGATTCACTAACTTTGTCAAAGTCATTCTGAGACATTGTAAAAAATCTGACTTGTCTTTGTGACATGTATCTTTTATTAGACCTGTTAGGACAGAGGAGTTCAGACAAAATATACTGAATCACTTCCTCCCTGAAGGAAAGTGAGTAAGGTAAATAAATTATAGTATTACTTTCCCTAACCTTAAAAATTCTGCTTTCTGTTGGTGGAAATATAACATTCTAATATTTTTAAGCTACTTATTTACTTATGAGTTTGAAAAGCCCTTTAATTCATAGACCCAAGTATTGAGTAGAAACAATAATAATATATGTTAGCAATCAATAATATATGGAACGCTTCATCTGGGTTATACAAACTAATGAAATTTTAGATGTAAAATGTCTTTCAATCCAACGTGTCATTATGTTGCACACAGAACATACCCCATATAAAATTCAAAGAGCTCTAATGTATATAAAAGGGACTGTGAAGTCCACAAAGAAGACATTGAAGCCCACAACAGAAAAAAAAAATCTAACATTTGGTATTTGCAGCTCATGTTTTTCTTCTCTCTTTTCAACATAAAGTCATAATAGAACTGCACATCAGACTGGAATACACTGAAAATTAAAACAATGAAATTAATTTATTCAAGATAACATCTTGTCACTCAAATCAACAATACTAAGCTGCAAATATCAGAAGAACAGCAGATAAATCAATTGTCCTATTTCTGAAAATCAAGCAAAAAGAAGAGAGATAAAGGGGTCAAAGTCATCATAACAAAGCAGGAGATTTTAAAGCTTGGCCATTTCTGTGTCTATGTACTTTTAAACCTAGTTTTCAGCTATTCTATGCAAAACATATAAAGAAAGTGCAATACTTCAAAAAACATGGACAGTGAAACTGTGAAAGCATTAACAGAGCTTTAAATTCATCTTAGAAACTAATTAGGAACCACTATTGTTAGTAGGAAAATCAGAATAATATGATTTAAATAATTAAAACCTTCTACCTGCCATTACTGATACAGAATTGTTTTGCACAAATTGCTATTACTGAATGTTTACAAGTAGTGTTATGTAGATCATATTCCATAAACACCAACTCTGAGGTCATCAAAACATGGTGGCTATAGCCAGAATACATGCCCTTGGTTAATCGCAACCAGAATTGCAAAAATGCTTTCTTACCATAGGTGGCAAGCGGATTTCTAGGTGCAAACTGGATCCAGAAGAACTCCCAAACTATTTTCCAAATAGATGCTACTTCCTTTAGAAAAAGATGAATATCATTCCTGAAATTAGGAATCTCATTCGTTACTGTGGTATTATTACCTTTCCTGTCCTGCACACTTCACTCCTGAATGAAATACTGGAAGCTAAACTCCATGGAAGATTTGGAATCAAGAAAAGGACAATCTAAGGTGCTTTCACATGCAAGGAATACCATGTGTCCCCATGAGTCATGGGGGTTCTCTAGGTATTTAAAAGAAACTCCAAATGAAACAGTATGATAATATTCTTACTAAACTTCATCTGGAGTTATATGGCAGAAAGGTTCCATTGACAGAGATACCTGCGTCATCCTGCTCTGGATTAATTTTTCTTCTTCCATAACATCCTGGTTTCTTTCTCCATCCTTCAGGACTGAACACAGTATCATTGCTGATTCCCACCAAAATGATTGGCTTTTTCTTCTCCCTTTTATCTCAGAAAAAACTAAAACCAACACCAGGAATATAAAACCAGTTTCCTCTTATTTAGCATTGCTCTCTTTGACTGCCTGGAGGATGAAAATACAAGGGGGAGACAAGCCAGCAGCCACGCAGGAGCCGTAGACATCTCCATCCTTAGTTACTTAATCTCCAACCCATCCCAAGTATTAAGACATGAGCACAGTCTTAATACTTTTGAAATAAAATTTAAAGATGAAATTAAATTAAACAAATACACACAGAGAGAGATAAGATATTTAATTTTAATTTCCAGATAGAAATGCTTGCAACAGAAGAATAATATCAGATTGTAATAGTATTATCCGAACCCTGCATAATTGTAATACCTGGGGCATTATACTAAATAGAGATCTTAAAATCCCAGCATTTTTCTTTATAAAAAAAGTAATGCAATCAAATTGACATTGAATTGATTCAGTTTTTAGTGTAGTTTGCTTTGCAAATTAATGTCCAGCTAAGTTATTATAAGCCTTTTTATCTGTCCCTTTATCTCCGTGCTGAGCAACATATGTCTACACACAGCATGTGGCACCTATTTTGGGCAGCTTACGGTCTTTTGAAAAGAATCTAGAGGAGCCAGCTTTTATTTCTTTTAAAGAATGTCCGTCAACCTCAGACTCCTCAACAGGAGACTGAAAATTCCTTGTTGATAGAATTATTAATTTAGCATTAAAAGAAATAATTTAGAAACAATGAGAAAACAAGAAAATATAAATAACTATTCTTGGTCCTGTTGCTTTGGCTGCCAAATTATCAGAAATAATTCCAGATTAATGCTGAATGATAAATTCAACATGCCACCAATAATATCAGGATCAGTTTAAGGAATTTGGAAGCCCAATGCCCCAACAGATTTGGAAGACCCCGTTTAGCAATAAAGTAATATTATGGATGGATTTTTCCCCACCACAATAATAGAAGCACATGTTTAAAATGGTTAAATTTGAATAACCACTTCAAAGACATACATCCTTCATTTTTTCAGCTACTAAAGTTATTGGCTGTGCAGGTACAAAGATAACCAGGGAAATGTTGAAGCCTGGGAAATGGGGCCCTTGTCAGTCAACAACAGTAGTTTATCAGGTACTTAAGGAACCAAAGATTTGACAGCCAGCACAAGAAACAACAGCCAATCACCGTCCATTAACACACCAATCAATCAATGGGAAGGCACCACATAAATGTGATGCATAGAATAGCTCAACACACACATTCTGGTGTAAGAGAGAAGTTTCCTGAGGATGGGCTCCAGCACAAGTCTGAAAGCTCAGAAGATGAAATATCTGATCCAACTGACTGACCCAGATTGGATCTTGCAATAACCATAGAATCTGAATTGACATATCTATAAAACAGATACTTTTAAAAGAAATCTGAAATTCTTCTTCTTTAAAGTGAGAGAAGGAATACCTTTATTTTTGAAATGCTATTATCCTTGCTGTCTAACCCATACCCTTTTATAAAACTACAGTAGCAATTTCTTTCACTTCAGCTACCGGAAGAAAGTAGAGTGACAATAAAAAAAATCCATCAGTATGAAAGCCCTCCTACTTCTAGAAATATATTATTTTAGTGTTCATTTACTCCAATATTCTCCTTCCTAATAGTTTCCAGTTCCCTAGCAACAAGACAACCTGTCCTCTTAATTCACAACTAAGAAGATTACTTGAAGTCTTTGGTGACAGACTTGATCAAAAGGTTTTCAAAAGTCCAAAGAGACAAATATCTTCAGGTCAACTGGATCTATCCAACTGCACCTGTTTACACTCTCAAATTATGTCTACCCTCCCACCTGATTTCTCCTCCAGGCATGGCAGGCAACAATTGGAATAGGGGAATGCCTAGTTTATTATTATTTGGCTTGTCAGCAATAACCCCTTTCATAGCTCTGAACTATCCCATTGGCAATTCTTAGGCCTAAGAGATGGGGGGATAGGAAGGCAATGAGGTTGCAGATACAGGCCAATCTGCACAGTGGGGGGATTCAATTTTTTTTACTACTGGTTCTGTGGTGGGCGTGGCAGGGGAAGGTTACTGCAAAATCCCCATTCCCTCCCCACCAACCTGCTTTCCAGCTCCGTTCTCCTGTGCAGGGCAACAAAAGAAGACCCAGCCAATCATCTGGGACTCGGGAGGCAGAGAATAGATGGGGGTGAGGCCAGTCAGAGGTGGTATTTGCCGGTTCTCTGAATTACTCAAAATTTCCGCTACTGGTTCTCCAGAACCTACTGAATACCAGCTATGAGTCTGCAATTAGGTTAAAACATCCTAAGAAAGGAGGAAAGGAGAATTTAACAAAAGAAAGATAATAATGAGGTCTGATTTTCTTACAACTTAATACAATTTTGCAAAGATTCCTGTAACAATAAAGATTAATGTTGCTTGTCATTCCATAGTGTTGGTATTTATGCTTTTTTCTGATACCATCCAGTTGTTTTCAGTTGTCTCGCAAATTTTTGAAGCATACTTTTTCTCTTGCTGTTAATATCAACATCACACTGACATGAGNTTGGTATTTATGCTTTTTTCTGATACCATCCAGTTGTTTTCAGTTGTCTTGCAAATTTTTGAAGCATACTTTTTCTCTTGCTGTTAATATCAACATCACACTGACATGAGATGCAAAATGCATGATGGTCATCTCTTTTTTTTGACATTTCTGAATTAATGAAGTCTTTCAATGTGACATTTAGGATAATGTGAATACCAGCAAAAATTACATTTAACTCTCAGAACAAAAATGTTACAGTGCATCTCTCCCTTAACATTCCATCTAAATAAATAGAACCTTTGTATTTTTCTCTTCCAAAGGCTGAACTGTATACTTTTAAACCAACACAGGTAAGAAGGCCATAGACCAGGGGTGTCAAACTCGATTTCATTGAGGGCCGCCTCAGGCTTGTGTTTGACCTTGGAGGGCCAGGGTGGTGGTGTCTGTGACCATGGTGGGCATGACATGGGACTCATGTCAGGAGCACCTTAGCCAAGTGCTAAGGCAGGACTTTCCTGAGACCCTCCCTCACACTCATTATAATCTCCTTCTTTCCTTTCCTCCCTCCTTCCTTCCTTCACTTTTTCCTTCCCTCTTCATTCTCTTCTTCCTTCTCCTTTTTCCTTATTTTCTTTTCTTCTTTCTCCATTCCTGTCCCTTCTTGCATGCATAAATGCAAAAGGAAACATTTTTCCTTTTGTTTTGTTTTGATAGTGGCCTCCCTGCACCCCATTTTTTGCCTGGACAGCCTCCTGCAGCACTCTGCCAACAAAAACAGAGCACGGGGGCACGCAGCCCCCCTGAGCTCCTTTTTTCGCTAGCAGAGGCACCGTGGACTGTTTCCAGGCTAGCCCTGTGGGCCAGATCTAAGTACCTTGCAAGCCAGATCTGGCCTGCAGGACTTGAGTTTGACACCTCTGTCATAAACTCTTCGACATCTTTTGGTAGTGCTCAACTTCCAAGGTGTTTTTCTCACACAATCTNACTTGAGTTTGACACCTCTGTCATAAACTCTTCGACATCTTTTGGTAGTGCCCAACTTCCAAGGTGTTTTTCTCACACAATCTCTTGAAGAGCTACCAACTTGCGTTCAGGGAAGGAGATTGATAGCTCAGCCAAAATGGAGCAGGTGTGATGAAGGAAATTAGCAGAACTGTAGCATCACAGACCGCTGGCTTGGCAGGCAGAACACAGGAAGGAAACCAGTGGTGTATCAGGACAGCCTGGGCTCAGCGCACTTACAAACACAGTATCTTCCTAAAATCAAATATGCAATTTGATGTTGAACGTGTGCCTTAAAAATACCATCCCAAAAACAACTGTTGTTTCAGACAGATGCATGCAAGGGTCATCTCAGTGAGCAAATTCCATATTCTGTCTGCCATATCAGTACATTATTTTAAAAAGAAAAATGTTCCACAGCAGTGTAAGAAACACTGTCAACTTCATAATTCCTTATATTTATTCTTACATGTATTCAGTAAAATCCAAAGTGCAACATTTCATCAAGCTATAATTCTACCATTTTTCTTTAAAAACCATTAAAACAGAGATCTGAAAAAGCTAAATGAATCACAACCAAATTCAGGTCTATTACAAAGAATATTGTACATTTCATATTTATTGTCAGAATACTTATTGTTATCTTTGATTTGAAGAACATTACTGGATGGAAAGATANGAGATCTGAAAAAGCTAAATGAATCACAACCAAATTCAGGTCTATTACAAAGAATATTGTACATTTCATATTTATTGTCAGAATACTTATTGTTATCCTTGATTTGAAGAACATTACTGGATGGAAAGATAAATTTGCAGATGTTAATTTAGCAATTGTTACCGAACAATTTAAGAATTTTTCTTAAATGCTATCAATTCTTTCTGTTCCCATTATTTGAAGGCAAACCTGAAAATCTATGTAGAAAGAACAATATAACAATAATAAATAAAAATACAACTGAAATTTCAAATTAGCAAATGGAGAGGATAGGGGATGTTTATTACTCTCAATTGACAGATTGACAGAGCATGTGTCTGATATATATATATACATATATACATATATACATATATACATATACATTATACATATACATATACATATATATACATATATATTACATATACATATACATATACATATACATATACATATATATATATATATATATATATATATTGCTGTTTAGCTTCCTTCGGGTATTATCCCACGTCATTGTAGTTCTGTTAAAGTTGTAGCAACGTTTCAGCAGAATCTCACTGCCATTCATCAGGCTCTGTATTCAGAAGCCTGATGATGGCAGATGAGATTCTGCTGAAACGTTGCTACAACTTTAACAGAACTACAATGACGTGGGATAATACCCGAAGGAAGCTAAACAGCACACATGTAAGTACCCGCGAAAGCTTTAAAAAAACAAATATATATATATAATGTGTGTGTGTCTGATATCATTTTGTAAATGATGCAAATCATTACTTGTGTCATTTACTGTGCCATATCATGATGCAAATTGATGCAAATATTTGTACTACCTATATAACTATAACTTTACAAAAGTGCAAAGTCTAAGGCCAATTTGGTCCATTACATGCAAAATCCATGGTACTGAAGTCCAAACAAATGGAGGCTTTACTCTGCTAGGATGTGCAAGGGTTTTGGATTGTATTTGACATGGAATTTTATGTCAGAGAGACAATGTGATCCAAGGGAAATAGTTTTATTCCTCGTGATCTGATTTCCTTTGATGGGAGTCTTTGGACAGCTTCATCTGGCTTTCCACAACAAAGAAGATGCTTTTATGTGTACACCAAAACATCTTCCAGGGCTTGCTGGCAGTTATTAGAAGTGCCAAAGGAGCCAGTCATAGGAGTCAAAATTAAACATTAAGCACTTTGGGCTGGTTTCTACAAGAAAACACTTCAGCACAAAACCTTCTGATGATTTTTTTTCCCCTCCCTTCCTTCACACAAGAGCTTCTTAATTTCATGTTCAAGTGTAGAAGACTAATGATGCCATTTTCAGTAAGTCCAGATAAACAAGCAGAGTGATAAATCCTACTCTTGCTTCCCTTTATAGCAGCGAAATGCAGCTCAGATTTATGACCCATTCTTTTAGGGAATCTAAACTACTGTCCTGCCTGGAAAGTGAAAGTTCTGCTTTTAATTGGCAGAAGCAAAGCAATTCCTACTTTTCCATTCCCTCTTCTTTGAGTTAAGCAGATTATTGTTTAGACATAGTTGGCAATTCTTCAGGCTGGCAGCACAGCCTTCATAAATCTTCCTCCAGGAAAGGACTGGAAAGTCCTCTAGGAAAAAAATCACATTAAATTTTCCTTCTGTCTCTTTTATCAAACAGTCCTTTAAAACACTAATATGAAAATAACAGAGTTAAACTTATTTCTCACCTGCTCTTCCTTCCCAGTCTATAGTTATGTTTACTTTATGGTTTGGGGTTTGTTTGTTTTTCTTCAAGGCTGTCTTTGTACTTCTCTACAACAAGCAACATGGTTCACCAACCATCATCATACCTTCTCTATTTCTCTATAGGTTAATTCTTATGAAATTTCTGACTTCTTCTGGGCAACTGTTGTTAAGAGTTTAGAAACTCTTATCTCTTTCCCAGAAAAATTGCCACTAGACAAGAACATCTTGCTTATCGGGGAAGATCACATGATAAGAAAGCAGGCACTGCTTAGATGCCACTTGTTCTACAAGTTTACATTACTTGTAGGAAAGGATTTGCTTTGAAATTTACCCTCAAAGGAGTTCTCAAACTTGAGCATTGTTGAAGTAGAACATAGCTGAAAATCCTGGCCCAGTACTAAGAATATATCAGGGATTAGTGTGGCTTCATATTCTGAAAAATACTTTAGATTTACAATCCATGATGGCCTACTCATATGTTTATCTTACACACTGCTTTTCAAAACTCTAAAGCCCATGTCACACTGCACCAACGGATGCAAAGAGGATGTAAAACGGACAAAAAAGCTTGCCATCTGTTGGA
>BHFT01007868.1:0-30062 GCA_004320025.1 Laticauda laticaudata | reverse complement strand
TGTACAATCCTTGTTTTATTGATTGTATGTAATATTCTAATTTTCTGAGATTGTGGATTTGGAGTTTTCATGAGCTATAAGCCATAATCATCTGAATTATGACAAATCACAGCTTGAACTATCTTGCTTTGCATGTAATGAATCTATCTCATATATAAGTTTCACCTTTTAAGTTGCATTACTGAAATAAATGAACGTTTGCATGATATTCTAATTTTTTGAGTTTCACTTGTATTATTTATAACATGAAAAAAAGCATAATAAGGCTTACCTGAAAGCTAGCCTGCACTCAAGATTATAAAACAGAAAATAAGCACACTTGTATTTTGTGAAATATAGGGGTTTGTTCTTAAATTTTTGTTCTCAGGTTTCTAAATTTATCACTATTATATCTGGCTGCTGGAAAGCGCCCACTTGGGTGTTTTCTAAGGATCTGTGAAATTGTTCCATTTGGTGTTATTTTTTCCCCTTTCAGGATTTTTTCAAGCACATGTGCAATATTCCTCATAATTATTAGATTTGTTTTTAAATTGACAAATATTTGAAATCTATTCCTAAATAGCTCACAAAACATGATTTCGCCAGAGAATTGGGATGATTCTGTCACACCCACACCAGTGGTAGGATTCAAATTTTTTTACTAAAATTTGCTTCTGTGGCCGTGGCTTGTTGGGCGTGGCAGGGGAAGGATACTTTAAATATCCAATCAGTGGTGGTATTTGACGGTTCTCTGAACTACTCAAAATTTCCACTACTGGTTCTCCAGGACTGATCAGAACCTGCTGAATACTACCTCTGACCCCTACCTCTCAGCGATCCAAATGACTCCCCCTATGACAGTCCAAAACCATGGGGAAGGATCGGCACTGAATCCTTATCAGGCAGGGGTTCGGGTTTTTTTAAATTGTTGTTAACATGATTTTCTAAAAGTGCATGCTTCTTTCTCCTTGTTTTGCACTTTTATTTATATTTTTAAAGCATTGTAAGCTATCAAGAGTCATCTGGTCATAGCTGAGTGATCTCTAAATTTTTTGACATAAGTTTTTGTTTTATTCAAATGTAGAATTAGAATACAAACTTCAAAAAAATTTACAAAGACAAAATAAAATTATACCAATATTAAAAACATGTACATTAAAAAAGACAAGAATATATACATATGTATAAACTGTGTGTGTGTGTGTGTATGTGTATTATTCCCTAGTTGAATATTGATAGATGTATAGACAGCAATATTTCCCCCTTTGTAAAATAGGCCCACAATTTATAAACTTCTACAAATCTATTTGGTACTTATTGACTTGTTATCATCTATCTATTGTGTATAAAAAGGTAATTAACAGGTAAATCAACAATGAAGTTGAACTTCAAAGCCCATTGTTTATAATCAATTATTCTATTTAATTTGCAGAAAATCTGCAATAGCTTCTTATCTACCACAGTCCACCAGAATCATTATATCTGATCCATCCAGGATCAAATCTTTGTTTGATTCTTAATAACAATAAATTTCCTTAAATATTTAATTCGGATCTTTCCCAACAATTGCTTCTCATTTTTCAAAGTCATAAGACCTCCTATAGGTTGAAACACAACATATCTTAAAACTTAATAAAATAAATGTAAAAAAATAACATTAATGTTCTGAAAGGCCCTGTCCCACTGGCCGACGGACGCAAAACGTATGCATAAAGGACACAGCGGATGAGCAAAATTTTGGGGGTAGCTCCATCCGTTGTCATCCGCTCCAAAAAGTGGCGAAAATTTGCATGAACAGAACGGAAAAGAACGGACATGGGCAGTATGTAGTGGGGATGTTAAAGGGATGTTCATNTTCACAAAGTTTTGTGCAGCTCAAAATTTCTTGGGCGGATGAAATCTCAGTGGACGGATGCTGGAGGGATAGAGCGTATGAAACACGTATGCAGTGAGTACACAATGGATGCATCACTTTTCCAACGGATGGCAAGCTTTTTTTAATGTTTTGTAGTGGTGCAGTGGAACATGGGCTTAAGTCTTGTTCAATGTATGCTTATAGTGAAGTAAGCCCTCCACATTCATAATGCTTACGCTTCACTTCTGGATAAGGAGATTTTTAGTCTTTCTCTGATAGTAAGAAAGTGACCTCTTTTCTGTATGTTTTTTTTAATGTATGTGGAGCAATTTGGTGTTATGGTTAAGGTAACAGGCTAGAAACCAGAAGACTGTGAATTCAGGTCCTGCCTTAGGCATGAAAGCCAACTGAATGACTTTGGGCCAATCATTCTCTCTCAGCTCAACTCAACTCACAGGGTTGTTTTTACAGGGAAAATAGGAAGAGGAAGTTGTTTTGAATATAGCAATAGCACTTGGATTTATATACTGCTTCAAAGAGCTTTACATCCCTCTCTAAGAAGTTTACAGAGTCAGCATATTGCCCCAACAATCTGGGTTCTCAATTTACAGGCTTCGGGAGGATGGAAGGCTGAGTCAACCTTGAGCCAGTCAGAAGCAAACTCCTGGAATGAGCAGTGAGTTAGTTTGCAGTAGTGCATTCTAATCACTGCATCACCACTGCTCTTATATGTTTGCCACCTTGAGTTCTTTGTAAAATAAAATAAAGACGGGATATGAATGAATAAATGAATGCATATATATAAGCCCATTTGTAGATAACCTGACTCTAAGATTTTTAACCAAAATACACAAAATGACAGTCGGCTATTCTTCAGGTGGTGCATATTTCATGGTATTTTGATTAAAAATGCAAGGGTTGGGTGATAATTGAGTTTAGATCAGGGAATGAGCTGGCTATATCAACTATTTCTGCCTTTAAAAAAGAAAAATTCTACTGATGAAAACTTTTGGAATTGTCTGCTATGTTTTCTGTTTCTGATTGCAAACTTTCTTAAGACTTCCTGATTGACTTCCTAAATGCTACATGATGAAATTAGATGCCAAAACTTATAAAAGCTAATGCATCTTAAATCCATTTATTCATCTGTACTTTGTATTTTCCTTTCTCACTTATTCTCATGGAATTTACAATGATGATTTTTTAATTCATGTTACCATATTCATATTTCTTTGATGCCTTGTAAGAAAAACAAATTGAGTATGTGTGTGCATGCACACATGCTGTATATGTGAAGAAAATTAATACACTAACTTGGAAACCTGAGGCTAGTGTGTAAGAATAATTGCACAATTTTGCAAGAAAAAAGCATTGGAACAACCGTATTTCATGCTGGTAAGTGCTGTACAAAATGTTTAAGTGCATTTGTAATTATTAGTGTGCTCTGTGTACATAGTTTCCAATTATTCTATAAACCAAAGCAGATGGAGAGAGAATTTATTTTGAAGACATAGCTTTTCAAATCTGATTTCTTTAGTGTTGTGCAGTGGAACACGTTGGTATATACAATGTATGTGTGTGTATGTATTTCCTTCGTGTGTGTGTGTGTGTGTGTGTGTGTGTGTGTCCAGAAGGAAAAATAAAACATTAATTCAAACCCTCATTCCATTTTGTATAGATGTGAAAATTTCATTTAGTGGGAAGAAAACTCTCCAAGATGGAAGAATTTTCTTACAGGAAATAACTCAAAGATGCTTTTTCAAGAGGCAACTGGACTTTCTAGTTTTCTTTGAAGATGTTTCACTTCTCATCCAAGATGCTTCTTCAGCTGAATAAGCTTCTTGGGTGACAAGCAAAACATCTTCAAAGAAAATTCAGAAAATCCAGTTTTCTCTTAACAAGCACCTTTGGGACAAGTATAATCTGAATGACTGAGAATCTCCATGGACATTTACAGGAAAGAAGTAAATTGCAGTTTTCTCCACATCATCCCTTTCAGCTCAGAAAAAAAAAAGGATTGGGAATCAGGAGTAGATACAGATTAATATGGTAATGCTGTTTGTGTAGGAATGAGAGACAAAGACTCTTCATCCACTGAACTAAGCATGGTGCTATTGCTTTAATCATGGTGTATAAAATAAACTCCAGTGACTGGTTTCATTCAGAATCAAATAGAACACTTTACAATTATCATGAAGACTTGGAGACTGGGGCTTAATTCAGGTATCTTGTGCAGCTGGAATGTGGTTTGTTTGCTCTTTTAACATTATAGGAATCCAGCCAGA
The DNA here is from genome assembly GCA_004320025.1 of Laticauda laticaudata. NCBI lineage: Eukaryota > Metazoa > Chordata > Lepidosauria > Squamata > Elapidae > Laticauda > Laticauda laticaudata. The sequence continues at coordinate 25,943 of BHFT01007868.1, read as the reverse complement.
TTGATACCTGAACCATGGTTCAGAATCCAGCCAGTTCTAATTTATTCAATTAATCATGGTTAGAACAATCTTTGAATCTCAGGCAATTATACAGTTTATGGACCCCCTTCATAAACTGAAGTAAAGTTACAAATATGGGAGTAACAGTGTAATTGAATCATATAGCAAGTCTGCTAATTAATGTCTGTATGATATCTTTCTCATGGAAGATCTGCATTGATTCCTTATTGCTAAAAGAATATTGACTTTTTAAAACTCCAGATGGTTTGGGCCTATTTGATTGTCTTGCCCATTATAAATATGTGCAGATATAAAGACTGGCTGGTGAGGCTTTCTTAAAGATGCCTTGTTGACAGAAATTCAAGTTTCTAGCATACAGGAGAGTGTCTTCTGAATTGTCTTATTGCTACATAATGCAATATTTTGGAGTTGTGAACAATTACTTTTCTATGTTCAGGATTTCTCTTTAGTTTGACTTTGAATTGTTGGATTAGGGCTAGCAGATTTGGCTTGCCAAAATCAGATTGATCATTTATAAGGCAGAAAAGAGTTCCTCCCCCCCTCCCATCTAGTGATAATTTTGGATTTTTGTAGCTGAGATCTGACAGCCTTCTTTAGATGATTTAATATTTTAATCTGTATGGATAATTTTTATGTCCCATTTCTTGTCTAAACACTGTGTAACCCATATAACTGCATATCAGGATATAACTTAAATAATAAATCAACCAACCTGCATAAAGTTCAATGATTAGTTTATAAGACAGATATCATGTGTTTTGTTCGGAAAACACACGAGGTAGACCGGGTTCCAACAACAAAAGGCTTTATTCAACAAACAGTCAGAATAGGAACACATTGGCTGCAGCCGGAGGCTAGCCTTTTTATACCCAGGCTGGGCCTACTTGCTTTCAGCCTATGGCATTCCCTTGAATTTGCGCGCATTTCAGCAGCTCTTTGGATTGGTTCCCCTAGTGAACCCAATCCACTGCTTACTTTACTGGGCACCACATCAGAAGTGGTAAGTCTAGGAGTCAAGCATTTACATATAGACACACCCTCCCCTCTTAGTTCAGTTCTACATAGTTAATAGTCCACGCAGGGTAGGTGGGGCCTTCTTCGGACTCTAATTTGACTTGCGCGGCGTTCATTCTTAACGAAGACTTTCGAACGGCTTCGGATGGGGCTGCTGTGTCTTTCCGATCTTCTTCTGGAACGTGCTGGATATGGGTAGTCGGCCGTTATTTGCGCCGCCTGATTGGTTAGGGCGTGGCGGTTTTGCCGCGTCCACCGCGTTCTCCTACTTGGGCAGGTTGAGCTGGCCTGGCTGGCCCGCCTTCCGATGGGCATCTGTCCCACAAGTCTCTCAAACAGTGAGTCTTTTTTATGCTCTTTTTGCTTGTACGTTTCGGTTTGTTTTGGTTTTAAAACGGTTCTTTATTAACTTCTCGACCTTTTCCCGCCCCTAACCGTGGTTTGCTTGCGATTTGGTCGTGTTGTGTCGGCGGATCTGGTTGTGGTGGTTGTGGGTCCTCTCTATTATTCAGGATCGAAGCTGGCTAGTGCCGCTTCCATTCGCTACCATGCGTCTACCGTTAAAGCAGTAGTGAGATGTGTGTGGGCCTGTGATTGGGTAATCTTGTCGCTGGTTACCTCATGCCTGTTTCACCTGTGAAATTCTTTGCGTAAACCAAGTTCGCCTATTTCGGTGGCAACATCGGTCGAATTGAGTTGCGTCTATAACATTGTGGGCGCCCACGGTCTAGAGGTGTGTGCGTTTTCATCTGGTCAATTCGGTGTAGTCTGTCATGCTGTATCGTAATTTTGCGCCAAATTCCGCTGAGGGAGTTGTTAGTTATTGCTATGACTCGTGGGCGTTATCTGGCTGCCGGAAGTTGGTGAGTAATATCGGTTGTGGAGCTTTTGTCTGGACCTTCATCCTGGTCACTCTGTGTCCATCTTCTTTTGGCTACCGCTTCTTGGTTTGTAAAGGAACGATTATCTGCTCGAGCTCTGCCAAGTTTGCAAGCGGTATTGGGGTCTGGCGCGGCTAAGGGTGCAGTCGAACCTAGGGAGCTAGGATTCGCCTGGAATGCACTATGTAGTTGGCTAGTCGTCGAATTGGTCCCAAGCTCGTAGTACTGTCACCAGATTGTGACTTCATCAGGAGAACGTGCCTTGCAGTAGCAAGAGCATGGAGTGGGATCGGAAAAGGTCATCTAATTTCGTTTATTGTACCGTATTCTCTCATGTTTCGTTCGTTGATGGCATGATTTTACTTTTCAAGCGCTCAATTTGAGTAGGCATCAATCCGACAAAGCATAGAGAGTTACTGGCGCCTTTGGTTTGTACGCCAGCGATTCGAAGTCAGGATCTTCTTCTTGCACACCCAGTCCCGCTAGGGTCTCACCAAGTCCTTGATGGGTGCTTTTGGTGGGGACGGTAACAATTTAGCCATGAGAATTGTAGGCAAGAGGCTATACCAATACTACTATGTCCTTTATCATACCCCCACGGCCACCACACATAAGCTCATGGCCCCAGGCTTTCTCATCTCAAGCGCATTCAGGGTGACGCTTCATGCAATAACCCTAGTACAGCCCTCTGAGCTGTAACTTGGTTTGGAATGACCACACCCGATCTTCCCCACAACAAACACAGCACCTTTTGGAAAATAGGAAAGTTAAGTCTGTCTGGGGACCGGAAAGGTTTAAAAGTCTCAGTTTTTGGTCTTCAGCTAGCTTTACCTGCCCAAGCCCAAGAACACTCGGGCAGTCAAATGGTCTTTAGGGTGGCTCTTGCAACATCATAATCAAGATTGGGTAGATCGGGACAAGTCTCTATTTGCAGCGATGTCACTTGCTGTGCCGGGTCTTGCAATACAGTGGTTGGTAAGCGGTGAGTCTGCTCAAAAGGCGTCCGCGCATGGGAAATTTTGTTTCGGCTGGTGCATGTGTAGAGTATAGGAATGAGGACTGCAAAGGAACTACTGACCGTCTAGACGTATCTTGGCGTGACAGTATAGGTTAGGCGTCGCTTGGTTTCCCCAAAGTTCCATCAAGTGGTTTGTGATCCAATTATAATTTGAAAATCCCGCCCGTACAGATGATTCCGTGGGAAGCGATTTTACCATGCCAGCGACTATTGCAGAGGGTTTGCCGCATGTCCAGTTGACTGTGAATTGTCGGCTCAGTCTTTGAGCAGAGTCCTAGATATAAGTATGCGACGGGATGCTTTGTCTCTGCCATCAGGAAGTTGGTGGCTCAGGACGCACCTACTTCCAAGATGGTGAGCGTCGCAAGTCACTCTTAAAGAGGCCAAGTTGTGTTGCTAAATTGGAGATAAGAACGTTTGTTGACGTTAGCAACTTTTTTAAATATGTTGGAAAGCATTTCCTTTCTTTGGCTACCCCCACGTCCCAGATTTGCCTTTTTTTTCTAAGAGGCGGTGTAGACGTTCAGCTATAGTGGCCTTGTTTGGCAGAAATACATGAATAAAAATTAATAAGTCCTAAAAGGGCTTGCAGTGTCTGTTTTTGGTTTCTTGGTCAAGGTGTTCTCTGATTGCCTTAATTTTTTTATCTGTGGGTGGATGCCCCTCTCTGTCTATTGAGTAGCCCAAGAATTCAAACGCTTTTTTTCACTTAGGCGAGCATTTTTCCTCTTTTTACTTGAGGCAAGAATTCCTAAATTTTGTTAGTAATTCTTTGAGTCTTTTTCTTAATTGAGTCTCATCTTCTGCCGAGATTAGGGAACGTCTATCGGGAAGTAATAGGGAACAGCTCCGTTTGTATGCGCATAAAGGACGACGTATACCCACAGGTCAAACTCTTGGAAACGACACCGGTGGCCACAGACGCTATACTCCCAGAATTGGAGTTGGTGCATTGAGATGCGCCCTTGTGTGTGACTATAGCTTTGTGGCCTTCGCTGTCTTACGTGGGTCCATGGAGTTGTTTGATGCAGGCTAGTGCAAGTCCGAGTTTTAGCGAAAGACTCGTTGCCCTTGGCAGGGAGTGAAAGCAAATGTTTGGGACTACTGGCCACGGGGTTTGCGCTGGTTGTACTAAGCGTGGTTCAGGGGTAACCTTATAAGTCCACCAAGATTTTCTAATGGATCCGTCAGGTTTTATGGGTGTAACAATAGGCCTTTCCATTTGCATGGTCCACAGGTTCAAACACCCCTGGCGCTATATTAGCTTGTCAATATGGTTTCCTCTATCTTTGCCTTTGGCGGCAAAGGGAACTCGCCCGGCTTTTCTATCTCTTGGGGTAATTTGGGGATCTAGACTCAAAAAGAATGGGGGTTTTCCCGATACCTCTGCCCAGTGAGCCGTCAAAGACGCTCTTGGAACTCGGCGGATGAGGTCATCTTTCAACGTTTTGTAAAGTCACTCGTATCAATCCCGGTCATTCCCGATGCCCGCAACGGTGCAAACCATTCGATTGCCCAAGGAGGCGTCGGGTCTGGTCTCGTCGACTATGGGTGAGCGGCAGTCTTTTTGACATGTTGCTGCTTATAGGTGACCAAAAAATTGTCCCATGCCCGACTACAGGGATTCGTTTCCCTTGCTATAGTGTCCTTTTGAGAGTCAAAGGTAGGTTTTTGTCATTGTCTAGATTTGATGTCGGAGACTAGTTTTTAATATGTCCGCATGACAACATTCGAAAGGAAGGACCCGGAGTCCACTTCCGAATCTTAACAGCTTCCCTTCGATGTTGTTGATTACAGTCGACTTTAAACCGTCTTCTTATGCCCGCTTCCGTCTGGAGAGCGCTTTCCTCCTATAGTGGACGGTCTTGGGTGTGGTATTTGCCTCGCTTTGCTCTTGTTGCCCCATGATTGCATTCTCCCACTCCTTGTTGCCACTTCGACTTTCTCCCTCCCACACCCGCATATTTCGGAAGTAAAATTAGATATGCTAGGCGATTCAGGGCAAACTACAGTGAATATGGAGCTACAGGCTCGCAATATGACATAGATCGGCAGAAATTCTCTCGCTAACACGGGCGAGCTCTCGTAGAAGCCTAGGAACCAAAGACGGTGTATAGCGACAGTATGAAATTTGTGACGAAGCAACTAGTGAGAAGCGGTATATGCCCGATCTGCACCACGATTTACAGGTATACCCTGCAGGATACTTAATCGAGAAAATCGCATCTGGCTCCGGCAATGGTTCCTTACCGCAGCCATGCATTCCGCCCAATTACTCTTCTTCTTTTATTTGGCGCTCTTGTTGCTGATTCTTCATTATGATATATGTGTACAAGGACGAGAAGAAGGTGGTAAGTCTTCGCATCCTCTCGTTCGCTCTCAAACGACAGGGAACGAAGCGCTGTCCAATTACTCGGGTTCCTCTTCGACTGCTTCGGAAGTGGACGGTGGGGGTGAAGTGGTAGGAAGAGCTTGGCTTTCTCATCTAAGGAGCTGTAGGGAGGGTTGTTTCTGCGCCATTTGTGTTATCCTCATGGTGGACCCTAAAGGCCGATCTCGCGGGTAGCGTATCTGTTGCAAAGGCCTGGAGTGACCATGGCGTTCCGCGGATAAAGTTTCGGAAGTCAACGCGAGGAGGTAGTCGGGCTCTGATGGGTAATTTAGAGTTAGTGTTGACGTTGGTGTGGTGAACTTGACGGGGAGTGTTCCTTTCTAGTATCCGGCACTTGGCGAGTCAACGGTACTACGGCGGAGTCCCAAATTTACAACAACTAGCCCCACCGCATGATAGCGTCGAGAGACTGCATGAGGAGGAACAGTTAGCACAACAGAGTGGCGGACTTAAGAAGGCGAGCACTAGAAACACAAAGCTCTCGTCGTATATTGCAGGGCAGAAAAGAGTATCACCATAACCTTTGACTCTCAGAAGACTATCAGGGAATACCTACGATCCCTGTATTGTCCGGCTAATGGGGAACTAGTTATAATGTGAGGAGCCGTGTATCTACTATTAACAACAGGGTCAAAGAGACGGGGCCGCTATACTTCATAGTTCGAGTCTATACTCCGTAGTCGACAGAAGCACCCGGAAGCCCCTCCTGAGCCTTCAACCCCAAATCCTATTTTGTCTGTAAGAGCAGAGGAGGTTCTCACGAAATCAGCTGTTAGCCCGCACATCCTCCCTCTCTCTTCGGCTGTGCTAATGCGGCTAGTATCAGTCGTATGACACTGCGCCGCTTTATGAAAAAATTTGTACCGAAATGACTACCAGAGGTGTGAAGATTGTAAGCCTTGAGGATATCTTTTGGTAGTTCAGGCCACGTTAGTTGGCTTTTAAGCGGTCTCAGGGTAGAATCGACTGCTCGCAAAATGGGCTTTTGCCCGGTTCATTGATTCTTGAGAAGACAAACCGACCGTTGGTTTCTTGACCTCTGCACTGGCAAGTTACGTCACAGGGTGGAGGAATACAGGGGGTCGCGGGTATTTCAGTCACGCGTTGCTATTTTGAGGTTCCCTTATTTAGGTTCCTTCCATTCATCCCTTAGACTCTATCTTCGAGACAATAAATAGACCGAGATACTATTGGCAAGCGCAAAGAATACAGTGGAAGTATTTGAATATAGAAAGCCCAGGGCGATGCACTTTTCCTCCAAATCTCTGGCCTTCCAAGGCCAAAGTATAGGGGGATTGTAAGAGGGAGTGCGAGAAGCTGGTTTGCCATTGTATCATCCGCAGGCAAGTATCCTCTCTTGCTAATAGGCGCGTCTGGCAGGCTTGGGCTTAGTCATCCGGAACTTACGTTGTGCAGTTTTGCGTATACAGGCATCGCCGACGGACTCACACACCTGGGAACAATGCTAATTCTCCGTTGGCTGCCAGTGTATTTGTTCGGACCAAAAACACACGAGGAGGTAAGAACTGGGTTTCCAACAACCAAAAGGCTTATTCAAACAAACAGTCAGAATAGGAACCCATCTTGGCTGAGCAGCTCGAGAGGAACTAAGCACACCTTTTTCAATAGCAACGGCGGACTATCCCATGTTACGCATTATCATAGCCGCTATGTGGGTGGGCTGAATCTATACCCTTGGAGATTTGTCCTACCGGCATTTTCAGCAGCTCTTTGGACTTGGGATTCCTTAACGGTAAAACCGGCAAATTTCCATTCTGCTTACTTATACCAGGGACCAACTCAGAAAGTGGTACCGAGTCTAGGATGTCACCACACCCATTTACATATACGCACATCAATGTGCAGAATAAAGTTCTGCGATTGCTGCAGATTTGTTTTGGAGTTGAAGCAGAAATAATTTCCCTGCGCGTTATAATTAAAGGATAAAACCTATCGCTAGACTAAGGTAATTTGCTGGCTATATTAATCCTAATAATCTCTCACTCCGCTCATCAAGCCAAATGTTTGCTTTTTGTGTGAACACTTGAATAAGGTGCCATAGATCCCTGGTAATATAACCTGAATCTTAATATATGTTAATTTTCATTTATAGGTACTAATATTTACATCTATAAATTTTCCTCCATATCTGGTCTAATGTCTTCTATCTGGTGACTACAATATGTGCCACATAATTCCTTCAATTACTTACAGTGATTTCTCAAACCTTGCTTACTAGATCTTCGCATCATGTTAATTCAATCATTAATGGGTTCATAATATTCCTGATGAATACCATTCTTTCAGAACAAATTTTCAATGAAAACTTTCCCTTCTCATGTTACAGCAAAGTTTATCAAAAGCTATTTGACAATTTGATGCCAATTTAAGAGAACTAAGTAACCATAAGGTGTCACAAGACAGGATTTAGATATGAAGGATGAAAAATATTGTTGGCATTGGTCAAATTACCATACTTTTAGTAGCTTTTATGGATTAATACAAAAAATACAAAAAGCTAAAAATAGAAATAAGTAACCTCATTTCAACTCCAATTAAAATGCTCTTTAATGAATATTCTTACCTTTTTAGAAGACTCTGATACATACTGAAACAACCTGTCATTAAAGGCTAAAGGTCCCACTGGCCGGTCAGCGGGGAGCGCGGAAAACGGTATAGCATAAAAGGACACACAGCAAGATGAGTGAGACAAAGTGAATTCGGGGGGTGGCTGCCATCCACGTTGTCATCCGCTCATCGAGACTTAAGCCGTGGGAGGCAAGGAAACGAAAGTGATGATGTATTGCATAAAACAGAGACAGGAAAAAGGGTAAATGGAGAAATGCAAAGGAGGGAACGAGGATGGACAGCGGATGGAAGCGAATGACCACATCGCCGAATAGTTAGGCTTCTCTATTAGCAGTGGAGAGAATTGAGCAAAGCGACGCATAAGACGAGAGAGGGCGGATGCACCAAAGCCGAGGGATTGACACGGATCATCACACTGAGGAGGAGGTTGGTCGGTAACGTACAGACGGGCACAGAACGCCTAGAGGAAGCAAAGCGGATTGCCACGCAGGATGTATTATCAGATAGCATAGACCACACCAAGGAGACGCAGAGACGATGTATAAAAGGATGCCAGCTCGCAACAGACACGTTGATCAGCGAATGGTCAGAAGGAAATGAAGTGCACTTGCCAAGAACTACATATCTTCAAGCACACACATGGTTCGTCAGTCAGGAAGAAGAGGAACAGCGGTTAAGCTCTCTCGGCAGTCCTGGAAATGAAGGGACAGAACCAGTATGACCACATACACTCGACTCACTGAAGCTGCATGGCCATACGCGTGACTATACGGCGAGAGGCAAGGTAGACGAATCGGGCTGTTGCTCAAGACGACTAGAAGCTGCTGCTGCTGCTGCTACTGAGCATGCTGAGACTGCGCTGTGGGACCGCCAGCCAAATGCGACTACATCAGAGAGGTACCAGGTGCTGGGCTGAAGCCCTGCCAGGTAAAGGAAGACGCATAAATGGAGAAAAAAACAAGCAGAACCATTTCCGAGAGCATAAGGAGGAGGTGCTGGAATGGCTGGGAGAAAATGATTTACGGGTACGAAATTGCCGCCATCTCTATTATTATTGGCTGCGACTGTAATTAAATATAGACACGGTGAGTGTCGAGAAAGAGCAGACCGAGAAAGTTACATGAGTGGCTAAACAGAGCTAACGGGGATCGCGGATTGCGACTGGTGTTTACTAAGAGATACCAGCGCAGAGGGTGAATGAGGGGCGCGAGACATCACTGGTTATTGGGGGAGAAGCTTACAAACTCAAAAAAACTAAACTGGACAGGCCGCTGAGTTCTAGCAGCTACTAGACTGTTCGAGTAGATAGTAGCATAGGCGCAAGAGGACATGACTCGATGAGAGAGGGTAGAGGTACTTGGAGCCATCCAAAGGATAAGAGGCAGTACCTGCCCTGTCTGACACCCTCTCGGCCACTGTCTAGCTATACCAGAACCGCGCATGATCCAGGAGAGGAACACAACCGCCAGTCCCTTCCAGCCAGGAGCCAGCTATCCTGTCCAGGCAGGTGTCTTACAGCGGCCCCACGGCAGAGACCCCCCCGACAGCTGCACTCCCAATGCCGGCGACCTTGGAGGATCCCGCTGTCACAAATGAGGAAGAACCGGCAGCCAACCAAGAAGACCAACGAAACCCCACCCCCACCCCCAGCTCCCACAGGATGCAGGCAGAGAGGCCAGACTGGAGGGCCAGAGCCACACTGTCTGTGACACAGGGACATGATGAAGACCAGCACAGAACCTTTCTCTCGCTGGGCCACTTGCGACAGAGATCCTCAGCCGCCACATGACCTTCATCACCTACATGAGCCACACCCTGAGGGATTCTGCCCGAGGCCCAGTAACCAGGTGATGAAAGGAGAAGTATAACAGCAATTCTGCACAACCCTCAAGGCCCAGCTGAGCTGCTCTACCAGTCCAGGTCTGCTCCTCCACCCCAGATGATGTACAGCCCCTTCTAGCCAGCTTTCACAGCCTCTCACCTACCAAGGCCTACGACTACGCAGGACTTGCCCACAGCACAAGCAGACTTCCAGTCCCAGCCCAGGTTCATCGCGTGGCCCACAGACACCACACCTCACCCAAGCTGGCAGAACCAGACAGCCTCACTAGCACTCCTCCTTCCTCCACCTCACAGAACAGCCCCTCAAATGGAGCAATCTGTCATCAGTCTTGTGGCCTGACATCACAGTATTGATGAAGGGCCTCTCACATCACGGGAACTGAGTCAGCTCTCTTGAGAGCTTCCTGAACACACCCATCCCTGTTTAGCTTCTCGGGCCAAGCACCCAATGGTGCAGCGAGACCAGCACTCTAGCCAGTAAAAAAAAAAAAAAAAGGAAAAAAAAAAATAAAAAAAAAAAAAGAAAAAAAAGTACTCCACAGTCCTGCCCACTTAAACAGCTGAGACCATGGACATGACTCAGCGTGTCTGAGAATAGTGCCAGAGCTGCAGTTTTGTTAATTGTTCACTTTATCTTTGCTTAAGACACTTAGGTCATTTTTGCTTTTTAATAAAGTCATACAGTTTACTTAAAGACCAGTTAGTAAAAGGTTATCTTTGCTTAACAACTTAATTCCAGTTTACTTGGTTCATTTTGCTTATTTAATAAAGTCATAAAGGTTACCTAAGAAGTTAAATAAAGTTAATCTTTGCTTGAGACACACTTGGTTTCATTTTTTCTACTTCATAAAAGTGTTGGTGAAAACCTTGAACAAATGGTTAAGCCTTTTGGCCATGCCTTGGGGATAGATAAGGATAGTTTGTGGGATAGATGAGGATAGTTGTGAGATAGATAAAGGATAGTTGGTAGGGTAAGATAACCTCGCAGTGGCCATGCATAGTAGGACTGTAATGGTCCGCATCATCCAGCTGCCACACATAATGGACCTTTATTATCAATAACAATTATTCATTGACTTCAACACAATTTCAAAATAACAAAGCCCTTTATTAAGCCCTATTCCATTGTAGGACCACCCCACATACCATGGCACAATCCATCAGTGTTATGAGACAAGGCTCAAGGAAGCATCCAATTAATGATCTCATCATCCTGTATTGCACTTCCACTGGCTCCCAGCTGGGAAATTGGCACCAGTGTCTCAGTAGGTTGCGCTGCTTCTTCTTCCGCGTGAAGGCTCTGTTGGGGCCTTGCACATCCAAGTGTCTATCAGGTTTGTCCTGCCTCCATTCACCAGGATGCATGTCCCCATTCCTTGTTGATGTCCCACAAAGGCTGTTCTGCAAACACTGGGTAGCGGGTGTGCATGAGATTGTGCAGGATGCAGAAGCTTCCACGATGCCCCTACCTCACATATGTGCCTTCATGCTGCATGGTGGTGAGAAGTATCTGGAACCTGTTGGCGGGGGATGCCAAAGGCATTCTCCACCACCCGTCTTGCCCTGGACAGCCTGTAGTTGAAAAGAATGCTCTCTTCACGGGTGAGGTATCTTGAACTGTAATGGCTTCATGAGGTAGGTTCTGAGGGAGAAGGTTGTCATGCACAACGATGGAAGTAAGGGCACATCTTGTGTGTCATTGGGTAGGGGGTCCTGGACATGGAAAACCCATGATGAGGTTGCGGTTCCAGCCCATCCTTGAGGTCACTGGCGTTGTATACCTGCCTATCTAAAGCTGACGCCGTTGCTGAAGCATCGATGTACATAGAACTTGTGTCAGCATCAACCATGGAATAGAGGATGATACTGAAGAAGCCCTTGTAGTTGAAATAAGTAGACTCTGAATTGGGTGGAGCTTTATAGGCCACATGACTTTCCATCTATGGCTTTCAACGGTGTGGGGAAAGAACACCTTCTGATACCACTCTTCTGCAAGTTTCCTCAGCCTTGTTCAGTGGGTGGGACACTTGAGGAGCTCCTCCAGGTATTTCTTCGATGATGGCCTGGCATCCACTTTCTCTGACCACTTTGCTGAATGGTTTGTGTGGTAAACCCTCACGCATACTGCATGTTTTTGTATGCTGGTTCCAGAGTCCAGGTGGCAAGGACTTAACTTCGTCATGAGGTGGCATCTTAATGAAGGATGGAATGCACGATGGTCTCATTCCTCAGTTCCACATCAATGGTCATACGAGTCCAAACTCATTCTTCTCAAATCCATCCTGTGACACACAAGCTTTGATTCTGCTTCTTCTCTTCTGTATAAAAGTTGAAATAGTCGAACAAGGTTTGGTCCTGGTGATGAATGATCGAGACCATACAGACTGTGTCATGATCATGGTGGAGAACAAATGGATGATGTTGGAAGACGCAAGAACTAGGGTGAAGCGTCTGTACACTATGGCTGCTGGACTTTCATTCTGAATCAGATGATTTTCTCCCCCTTTTTTCGAAAAAACAGGTAGTCCCGGAGGTGTCCTTCTACATACTCTAGACATACTGCAGACATCAAATTATTGAGATACATCCCAGATAGAAATGTTTTGTCCGTTTTAATCCTTTATATACAAATGCATCCGCTTACATCCCTTTCATAATTTCCATGGTAAATAATGCTGTGTGGAAGTCCGTGCACCTTTTGTTTTCCTCATTCTTCCATTTCAGGCTGATGAGGAATGTGAGTTGAGGGGATGGCCAGAGGGATGGGGAGGATCAGCGGACGTTTAAGGATATAATGGAATAGAAGTTTGTTTCCCGTATATGCCAGTGGATGTACATCGGTACCGGTGGAAGTTCATCCTTCAAAAATTTTGTGCAGCTTGCAAAAACTTTTGCAGCGGATGAAATCCAGTGGACGGATGCTCGAGGATAGAGCATATGAAACAGTACAGTGAGTAACACGGATGCCATCGCTTTTCCAACGGATGGCAAGCTTTTTTATGTCGTACATCTCTTGCATCCATTGGTGCACGTGGGACAGGGAGCTTTTTTTAATGTTTTACATCCTCTTTGCATCCATTGGTGCAGTGGGACAGGGGTTTAGGAAGCCTCTGGTATGAACTTGTTAATGCTACTAACTGCATTTACTCCAAAATGAAATTGAATAATCTAATATTTGGTTCCCAGTTATCTGTTCCATAATCACCTGTATTTTACCATGGTGTCCAGAAACTTGGGTCTTGCTATGGTAAAGGTTTTATTTGGCTCTGTGTCACACCTGCTACATAGAATGATAAATTAAGAATGACAACAATTTCTTGATTAATTTTTTTATCTGTTTCTACAGAGAAAGATGATCTTCTGCTTCTGTGTCTCTGCATTCTCCCTGGTTTTCAGGCATCCCAAACTGCAGTCTGCTTGATGACCCAATGGTAAACCCAACACTGCCTCTCTCTACAGATGTCTCTCCAATATCTACATTAATTTTATAATAAGCAAAGTTTTTATGCAATTTCAGAAGAGGGACAACCTGAGATAATTTGATTATGTACATAACCAAGAGCCATGTTCATTTTCCCTTGAAATTTCTTCAGTCTGCACAAGGGGCTGTATATTTTATCTGAGCTGGCTAGCAGGAAAATTATATCCAGCCAGTAATCATTAGTGAAATGATAAAGGAGCAGCTGTGCCTAGTTTTGTGGTTCTAATGTTTGCCTTAGATTTGGCCTAATCAGAGTCAAATGATTGTCACATCTGTCTTAAGGCCCTGTCCCTGTACTTACGAATGCAAAGAGGATGTAAAACGTTAAAAAAAGCTTGCCATCCGTTGGAAAATGCTTTGTATCTGTTGTCTACTCATTGCATACGTGTTTCATACACTCTATCCGTCGAGCATCCGTCCACTGCATTTTCATCCATGCAAGTAGTTTTGAACTGCACAAAACTTTGTGAATGGATGAACTTTCTGCCGTGTATGATGTAAATCCGCGACATAGGAGCAACAAACGTTCTATGTCCATTTATCATCTGTTAAACGTCCGCTGTATCCTCTCTGCATCCTCTGGGCATCCTCGCAACTCACATCCGCTGTAGCTGAAAATGGAAAGAGGGAGGAAACGAAAGATACACGGAACGTCTATACAGCATTAGCACGGAAATAGAAAGGATGCGCAGTGAACGGTTTGCATCCGATATACATACGCGTGGGATCCCCTTTCTTTCCTTTAGGCGTACGTGATGCATCTGCTTCATCCGCTATGCGTCCGCTTCACAATTCTCCCCCGGAACCCCTTTGGAGTTGTCATCCTCTTCCATCCATTTTCATCCGCTAGGCTTCCCATAAACATCCGTTTAACATCCCCGTTACATACTACCCATGTCCGTTCTTTTCCGTTCTTTTCCATTCTGTTTATGCAAATTTTCCCCACTTTTTGGATGACAACGGATGGAGCCACCCCTGAAATTTTGCTCATCCGCTGTGTCCTTTATGCATACGTTTTGCATCCGTCTGCCAGTGGGACCGGGCTTTTAAGCAAAGTGGGTATTTTCTCAGATTTTGAAGCAGGTCCAAAGTGAATAGCAGAAATACATCTCTAGTTTTTAGCCTTACTCTCCACTGTTTGATTTCTAGTTGCCTAATAACTGGGAAACTTTTTTTCAGATGCCCCCATTCAATTTGCTTGGACTTGCATTAGAAAAACCTTATTTAAACCTCAGCAACATTTTAAAGGATGTGTAACATCAGTGAAAAAGACAGTAGCATAGCTGAATGCACTGCTTCATGTAAGACTGCAGATAAAGATTTAATAATGCTGGCTTCCTTCTTTTGCTTAATTAAAAAGGACTTAGTGCTTCACCTACTTTAACTATAAACCTATAAAATACAAGAAAGAGGCCATTTTTTTTCCAGTGATGAATTGAAAGTATTTGGCTCTGTATATTTTTTTCTCTTTCTGATAAATTATAATTAGATTACCTCTGAGACAGAACTTTACCATGTAACAAATGCCCAGTTCATTGTTGAAGTCAGCTTTATGATTCCCTTGGAGAAATATTAAAGCCATTAAAATGGCCAACAGGAAGCTCATCTTTGGCTGAGGTAGCTTATGCTTCCTTTTTTTTTCAAGCTGCATTTATGACTTTTAAATCATCAAGCAGGGAGAAAGTCTGTTCTCTTCATAAAACCATTAAATGCCAATTTGAGGAATTTTTTAAATTAATTAATTAATTAATTAATTTATTTATTTATTTATTTATTACCAAGCTTAGAGTACTGGAGCAACTACTTGCCACTGAAAGGAAGTCAGCTTTTTATTAAAGCACAGTTAAGTATTAACATTTTTTGTTTATTTTTTGCAAGTCATGCTGCTTGAGATCATATTTAACGAATGATTATTTATGCAACTAAGGAAGCAATTTTGGGAAGTAATCACACCCCAGAGACATTGCAAGGCACATGGTTCATTACCATTGAGAGAGGAAGTATATTTTGTTTTGAAAAGGATGAAGTTGAAGTTTAAAATACTGAACTGCAGTTTCAGCTAAGCTGCTTGGTTCATGTAGATTAATCTGTCCCTTTAGATTGCCGATCTCATCAGCCCACTGGAATGTGCTTCCAGCTCAAGGCATATTTTTTAACCCTTTGATTTATCTCTAAGAGCTAGCACAGTCTGTATTCTGAGAAGATAGAGATGTACTTAGATTACTATTTCAAAATCCTTCCCTTTTCCAATTTCAAGTCTGTTGCATCCTAACTTTGATATAACTTGGCATGTTCTCTGCAGGAATGTGGCTTCTGTTTTAATATCAAAAGCTTACTAATACTGGGTGTTCTGTATGGAACTTGGTAGGTTCCAAGTCCCTCGTTCTGATTGACCGAAAAGGCCACTTGCGGATTGGTTGATTAAGAACCAATCTGGGAAGCCGCCAAATGGCAGGAATAGTTAAATGAGTGTCATTGGCCACAAGCCGCAGGCANATGGCAGGAATAGTTAAATGAGTGTCATTGGCCACAAGCCGCAGGCAAGCCGCTATATAAAGGGCTGCCGCGGCTTGAGCTATGTTCCGTATCTTTTGCCTTGTGAGTTTAAATAAAATAGTTGTTGTTTGGAATCCCATCTCACGCGCTACACTGGGCATGGTTCTTCTGCATTTTTCCTTGAAGTTGTCACTCAGTTTAAGTGAATGACATTAGTGAAAGAAAATTGGCTTTTGAAATTGATCTCAAAGCAGCAGAGAGTTGTTTAAAATTATTGTATGTAGAGGATATAGGATCTGACAGTTATTTCTTTATGAGATGAGTAAAAGCAAATGTGAATATTTTTATGTACAACTTGGGAGGAAAAAGTAATTTAGATCCAAGGATCAGACATTAAATACATTCATAGGTTCTATAATAGAGAATACTATCACCCCAAAATCTTGTTCAGTTAATTTTCATCAGAATCAGTAATTGCACAGAATTTCCCTTTACTTTTGAAAGTAGTAATCCTATGAGCACTTCCTCAGAAATAAGTCCAGTTATATTCACTGAAGAGAAAGCTAACTTTAGGTATGTCAACACAGAGTGGTGTCTTTAATGCAAAAAATCAGATTTCCTGCTTAGTTAATGAGGAATAATTTGTTCAAATCAGTCCTAAATAAGTGCAATGAGTTTTGTGTAACAAGCTAGTGACTTTAATAGAAAGAAGGATGCATCTAGTAAGTGTAACAAGTGTCAAACTAACAGAACAAAAGAGAGATGCACACTTCAGATTAAACATTGCTGGATGTTTGTTTTCAAATTAATGTTTATTTTTTTATCTTTTTAAAAACCTATCTGTTCAGATCTGTTGCCATGTACTACTTCCCCATTATGGAGAGTATTTTAAGTAACATCCTGCAAAAACTACCATTGACAGTTCAGTTTGTGTTGATTGATACCAAGTTCAGCGTAGCTACTGTTGTTAGAAAGAGGCCCATCTCTTGTGATAAAGCCTTGTCAATGGGTTTTCTTAATACAGTAGGTATCCCTACTCTCTACAACCCTCTTCTCATGGAAGAATGATCAACCCTACCCCACCTGAGTTTCAGGAAAGCTGTTAAGTCCTATTTATTTCCTCCAGCACAAAAGTAAGGGATGGTTTGATTGGCAATGAGGTTGTGAGCACATGATTGTTACCCTGTTATTATTATTGTTAATGTTGTTATCCTGATTTTGTTTTATGCATTTGCTTTTCTTCTCTTTTATTGATGTATTATTTTTTATGAGCTCATTAGCCAGTTAATACCATTTAGGATTGGGCACACATAGTAAGTGAAATAAATGCAAATATTTTGAATACTGACTTTAAAGTTGTTGATACCATGAACATTCAGTACATCCAAGCATTCCCCAATCTACAGGGGTAGATTTTTAGGAGATGGGTGGATGACCTGCATAGGAATAGATTGGCAAAAACTAGATACCTGCATTATTCTGTAATTCAAAGTCATGAATTCAATACAATGGCAATAGCACATAGACTTATATACTGATTTATAGTGCTTTACAGTTCTTTCTAAGATGTTTACAATGTCAACATATTGCCCCCAATAATCTGGGGCTTCATTTTACCAACTTTGGAAGGATGGAAGGCCGAGTGAATCTTGAGCTGGTCAGGATCAAACTGCTAGCAGTTGGCAGAGTTAGCCTGCAATACTGCATTCTCATCACTGTGCCACAAATCACATACAGTAGTTCCGTTGGCATAATATAGCATATTAGAAATAAAGCATTTAACCAATCCTTCTATTGCATCACTGTAATCCATAGCAACTTCGAATCCATACTGGTAAATGGTTTATTTTGTTTTAAATTAAACTTGTAATGTTCCTTTACTTCCCTGACATTGGTTTGAATAGAAGACTCCAGAGCAGTTAGAAATAACTGAGAAACACTCCCACCTGCATTGGATTGCCTTGGCATTAAAGCAAAACAGATCTTTTATTTATTAAACCTTGCTAGTAGAAGGAATAAAACCCACAGTTAACAGCTTAAACTTTATATACAAGACTATTTTTAAAGAGAGTTACATCTCTGCAAATGAGTTTAACTTGTCTCTGAGGGGAAAAGGAGGAGGAATAGTTATTAATGATAGAATCCTTTGCAAATACTTGAGAATATTTCTGTTATTAAAGATGTTAATTTATATTTCCCAAATGGAAAGGCAACAGAATGCAGCAACAGTTTCTACTAGTTTTGCATGTACTACCATTTTTTTTAAATGAAGGTATTAATAATGTTCATTTGAAGGAAATAGCACACATGTGTGAAAGTTCCATAACAAAAAGCATATACTCCCTGTTAAGGAAAAAGCTTAAAAATGTGCTTGTTAAAATCTCTTTCTCTGTCTCTGTCTCTGTCTCTGTCTCTGTCTCTCTCTCACTCACACACACACAAACACACACACACACAGAGTAGCCTTTATATCAGTTTAAAAAAAATAAAAAATCCATAAAATAATTTGGAGGTAGCACAAAACGGATCTGAATTTGAAAAAGTACAGAGGTACTGAAATGAAACTTCTTTCTTCTATTTGGCAAAATATTTAGTAAAAAGAATAACAAAATTTACCACATTAGGCTAGAGCCAGGGTGTCAAACTCACATTGTCATGGCAGTGTCACATGACATATTAGGACTTTTTATCCTTTTTCTAAACAAAGTATGCATGGGGCCAGCATGTGATGCATCCGGCCCGCAGGCTGGGAGTCTTATGTAGGTGATATCTCTTTTGGGCCTTGAACCAAAGAAAGTATATACAGATCAAGAATATGACAGCCAGTTTGACATAGCAGTTAAAGTGCTGGATTAGAAAATAGGAGATCATGAGTTCTAGTCTTCAAGCACAGAAGCCCATTAGATAACTTTGGGAACTTCTCTTTCAGGACAAACCACCTTACAAAGTTATTTTTGTGGAGAAAATAAAAAGAGGGAACACAACTTTGACCAAAAAAACAAAGATGGGATAGAAATCTAAATATTAATGATATAAAAGTTTCAGCTACAAGATGTAAAGAATAAGTTCTTGAAGAGGGAAATTATATTGCCTATAAATAGATAAATAACAATGCCTGAAACATATGTTCTAGAAAAATGACTAACATGTGATGTAACTTTTGCATTTAATGGCACAAAATTTTCAAGTAATCCAGCCTTACATATAGTAAATTACTAAGCTCCTATAGGTGAGCAGTGTGACATTAATAATAGCACTTCCATTTTTTAAAAAGGACAAAGTGAAATATATAAGCTTATGTAGGACAAATAATGAGATACTCCAGCATAATATGTGAAATTCTTAAGATAATTTCTCAGTTCTCTGGAATGTAGTTGTTACTTCATAAATCAATTGAAAAAGAAAATGAACATTAAGGAACATTTTTAATTCCTTAAATATAAATGGTTTGCAAGTTTTTTGTACCTTTAAATACTATTTGTTCTCAAAATTATTGCAGAAGAGTAACTTTAATCAGAAAGATGAATGAATATAAATATGAATGTCCAGAAATGTTCTCGTTCAAATTGCAAAGAAAGACTTCTAATAAAATTAGACTTTTGCATGACCATCAACAAAATCAGTTAATGCTGGGTTACATTAACTCATACCAGTCTTCTGTCATTGGCAATAATATGTCACATATACCCTTATGATGTAGTGTTAACGGCACAGAGAACTTAGCTTTAATGTTAAAACCTTTGTTGCATAGATCAGTAATTCAAAGGATTTGGAAACAGGATCCTTGAATCTGATGGCAAATGAGAGTATTTATTTCCTTATTTTTATTTCCTTGTTACATTTTAGGGCCATCCATCTCTTCTATAAGGCGACCTATCAGGGTATATAAAGACATGATAAGATAAGCAGCTTTTAAAAAGACAACACATAATCCACATCAGGAAATCACAACTGAGGATCAATTCATGGGAGGAAAGGGAAATGGGAACAATTTATGAGTTTGGAAGACAGACAGATGGACATTGCAAATACAAAGTCATCTACTGGCACTGACAGATGCACCAGGGAGAAAAACAAAAGCCATGACTAAGAAAAACAGAAGGAAATCAATATTGTAGAAGCATCAACAAAGGTCTTGAATTGGGGGAGAGATTCAAAGTTACTTAGGAATATCCACCCAGCTTAAAAGATAAACAGAGGTAAGAGGCTGGGCTTTCAGGTCATGAAGAAACAAAAAGATAATTTGTAAGAGTAAGAGATAAGAGATAAAAGGACAGTAAGAGTAAGAGATAAAAGGACAGAGATCAGGAGGTATTGATAGCTCAGCCAGAATGGAATGAGAAGAGCAGGAAATTTTACCAGCAAGGAGCACTCAGCAGATCTCTTTAGAAGACTCAAAGAAAAACATTGAGATTCCTGACTGATTTTGTTCTTCTAGCAAAGTAATCAAGAAGCTTTCTTGAACAGCTGTGAATACCTCCTTCTCTGGTAAAAGTGAAAATGATGCATTAGAAGACAGCTTAGTAACCATATCCTTTCTCTCCCACCTTTTCACTTCTGGCATGGAAGAACCACCTGCCCCAGATGCTCAGGAAACATTTGATACCTAAGGCCAGGCCTTAGATTTCTTGGCAGATGGAACATGATGGAGTGCATTACCTTCCAGGATTGGAAATACATCGCTTAAATAGAGCTGAGAGTGAGAAACACTACTAAAAAGAACAAAACAAATGTCTTTAAAGCATCAAACAAAGCAAAGCATGCAAAACCTGAGGTTCAATCTTCAAGTTCGGCCTCTTGGTACAAATCTGCTGGTCACCTGTGGTGGCCTTTTAGGGTATACAGGTACTCTTGTAGGCAAAGGTGAAAGTCTGGTGGTTCCTTCTGGTGGCCTTTTAGGGTGGACAGGTACACTTAGTGGCAAGGGTGGAAGTCTGGTGGTCGCTTTTGGTGGCCTTTTATGGTTGGAATGGTACCCTTGTTCCACGGTGTCAAAGGGTGTTGGGAAGCTGTTGGAAAGGGCATTGCAGAGGCATATGCCTGTGTAGAGTGTCTTTGTGGACATATGGTGGTTGTTGCTGGCCGTTTAGGGTGTTCTAGTGAATGTGTACTGATCAGGTTCAGTTGTGGTTGTAATGCCCTCTTCAGTCTGATCTAAGTATGGTATATAAAATTATACATTGCAATGTCCAACCTGTTAATGAATACTTCAGCTTCAACCATAACAACACAAGAGCAAACAATAGATACAAACTCAAGGTTAATCACACCAAATTTTATTGCAGGAAATATGGCTTCAGCAACAGAGTGGTCAATGTCTGGAATACTCTACCTGACTCTGTGATTTCTTCCCCAAACCCCAAAAACTTTAACCTTAGACTGTCTACTATTGACCTCAGGTCTGTAAGGGGCGTGCACAAGTACACCAACGTGCCTACCATCCCTGTCCTATTGTTTCTTTTTATTTTTCTTATATGTATCAATTTCATGTACTCATAACTATGCATATACTTATACCTATTATCTTGTAAGCGATTGACACATCAAAATAAATAAATAAATAAAATAAAAATAAAGTTGAAGAATACCTGCACTCCTTAATGTTTCAGTTTTCCAAGATCTACTATTTCAGTCGAGAGATGGAAATGATATCTTGAAATGCTCTGTCATTTCTCTTGATCTAGCGCTGAAAATGTTTTTTTTTTCCTTCAATGCTAGTCAGCTAAGATCTGCAGGTAACTTCCAGTTTAAACTGGTTCTTCATAATTATTATGTTTTGCACAAACCTCCCTAAAGAAATCAAGGTGGATACAATTGAAAGGCTTCTGTCTGGTGCCAACCCACCCATAGAATATACTTTCTATGGAAGTACAACAAATAAGATTCCCCCCACTGCAATATTTTGGAAAATACCGCATTTGAAGTTTGCTGTGTGATGCATTCTGCTGTATTTGTTTTAGCTGCTCCAAAAGGTTCTCTTTCCAAGGTTTTGTGTAAGAATTTCTGCTGCATAATTTGGTTTAATCATGCCAGTTGTACACTGCTCTGTTATCTATGAAAATAGTGAGCAGAAAGATTGTATATAAATGATGTTAAATGAATTCCTTTATCTCCTGATAATAAATTTAGTCTTGGCATACAGTACTTTCAGAGGTAAAGCAAACTATATTTCTCTTCTTTTCTTCTTACAATGCTCTAGGATATGAAAATGATGAAAATTGCTTTTGAACCCAAATGCAAAAGTTGTGTTTTTTGTACAGAAAAAAATGGTGATAGGAGAAAGAATACATATCAGTCTTGTGGAGCTATCTATGGTATACTTTGGAATACAGGTGAATTATGTTCAGGGAAGCTCTACTAATTTTTTTGTCTCTAGAGAGCTTGCAATCTCAATTAGAAAAAAATATTGATATTCCACACCTCCCAGTGAAAGAGTACTAAAATGAACATGTTGCTTATTGAAGTTATTCTTTCAACTTGTTTCTTTGTTTATTTATTAAGCAGGTAAAGAGTTGGCAAAGGCATTTGGGGGAGGAAATCAGAGAGCTGGATAGAAAATCCACTTCTCTTAGAGAACAGTAGCAATTCATATTAAGAAACTGGGAGGCAGCTCTGCCTTCCCTGTGTAAATAGTATGGATGGCAGTTTTGAAAAATCTCAAAGGCTACGTTGAGTTTAATTATTTTAACTTAATTCACTTTCATATTTTTATTGAAATGAACACTAATGGAATAAAAAATGAAATATCTTTCAAGTCCAGCCCAAATTTCTAGTAGCTTTCTGGACAAAATGGTATTTTTTTTTAAAGTAAAAGTATAGAAGACTGGCCAAAGCTGACTTAAAAATAAGTAAACAATAACTATGAAACTAATATCCAGCCCACCATAGTTTATAGAACATCATTCACCAATCCAGCTTCTTCTACTGGTGGGGAGATAATGGCCTTGGAAAAAAAGATGGGAAGCTATTCTGGGATTTGGAAATGAAGCGATAGTGCTGCAATTAGCCCATCCTCTATGTTTTGTCTGTTAATAAACAAAACTATTCTGTCCTCTGACAGATACAGCAATTTTGATGTGGTGCAACTCCCTAGCAGGCTGCAGTAATCTAGGTAAAATATCATTAAAGTAAGGATAATCTTTTCCAGTAAAAAGCTGTTCACTAAATATTGGCCACAAGGAGCCTTCATAAGTAATATTAACATCAGAAACACTTCAACAATGGCAAAAGGATATTTTCAAGGAAATACTGTATCCCTCTTTCTAGGCTTTCTTAGTGCCCGGTCCCACTGCACTTACAGATGCAAAGAGGATGTAAAACATAAAAAAATGTTTCATACGCCTCTATCTATCGAGTCATCCATCCACTGTGATTTCATCCATGCAAAAGTTTTGAGCTGCACAAAACTTTTAGAACACATGAACTTTCCACCATGTACAATGTAAATCCGCGACATATATGAGCAACAAATGTTGTATGTCCATTATCATCCATTAAACATCCACTGTTCCTCTCTTTATCCTTGGGCATCCTTGCAACTCACATCCGCTGCAGCTGAAAACAGAAAGAGAGGAAAGATAAGGTACATGGAACGTCTATACATCGTTAGTAGCACAGAAATAGAAAGGATGTAAGCGTATGCATCTCGTATATAAAGTATTCAAAATGGACAAAGCGTTTGTATCTGGGATGTATCTTCATATATTTTAGGATGCCTGGAGTATGTCTAGAGTATGTAGAAGGACACCTAGCGGACAAGTGATATTTTGTATAAAAAGGGGAGAAAATCATCTGGATCTCAGTATGAGTCGAGCAGCCATGGTGTACAGACCTCATCACCCTTGGTCTTGGTCTTCAACATCATCCAAATTGTTTCTCCACCATGAATGATCAACGAGGTCCATATTTGATAGCTCACTCATTCACAGAACAGAACCACAACCTGTTCAGACTGTGTTACAGTTTCAGGCAGAAGGAGAAGAAAGGAGACGTCCAAGAGATGTGTGGTCCGAGGATGGATCATGAGAAGATGGAGTTTTGGACTGTGACCAGTTGATGGTGGAGCTGAGGAATGAAGACCCTCGGCATTCCATCACTTCATGGGATGCCACCAAGCCATGTTGATGAACTTGCTTAGAGCATCTGAGAAACCTAAGGTTGACCCCAACTGAACCAACTTCCCGTCCCCAACCTGGCCCCTGGGACTGAAGTGCACTGACTCTGCGGCACCCTGTCCGCTTGGCGACACCCACATACAAGAAAACATGCAGTTATGCATGGAAGGTGCCATACAACAGCATCAGCAAAGTCCGTCAGAGAATGGTAGAGGCCATCATTGAAGAATACGTGAGGAGCTCCTCAAGGTGCCCCACCATGAACCAGGCTGCGAGAACACTTGAAGAAGATTGGTATCAGAGGTGGAACTTTCCCCACCACCGTTGGACCAGGAGAATGGAAAGCACAGTGGCCTGCCAAAGCTCCAAGCCAACTCAGGCGTTCCACTTATTTCAACTACAAGGCTCTTCAGTATCATCCTCTTTTCCATGGTTAATGCGACTTAAAAGTTCATCTACATCGATGCTTCAGCAACGGGTCAGCTTCAGATGCCCAGATATAACAAATGCCAGTGACCTCAAGGATGGGCTGGAACGCAACCTCATCACATGGGTTTTCAGGTCAGACCCCCTACCCAATGGACACACAAGATGGCCCTACTCATCGTTCCAATCACCCGGTGATGACGCCTTCTCCTCAGAACCTACCTATGAAGGCCGTACAGTTCCCAAGATTCCTCACCTGATGAAAAAGAGGGAGGATCTTCAACTACAGGGCTGTTTCCCAGGGCCAAGACGGGTGTTGGTGAGAACACCTTTGGCATCCTGGCTAACAGTTCTGAATAACTTCTCACCACCATGCAGCATGAGCACCATACTCTGAGCGAGCATCGTGGAGCCTTGCTGCATTCCATGCACAATCTCATGCGCACCTGCTACCCAGGTGTTGCAGAAAAGACTTGTCGACCGTCATTCAAGGGAATGGGGACAGGGAGCTGGTGAATGGACGCAAGATCGTACCTTGATTGGACACTGTGGATTGTACAAGGCCCCAACAGAGGCTTCACGTGAAGGGAAGAAGCAGCCCGTAACCTCCTGAGACACTGTGCAACTCCCCGGATGGATCAGTGGAGTGCAAGACAGGATGTAGATGCATTTAGAATGGATGCTTCCTTGAGACTGTTGCATAAGACTGATGAGATTGTGCCATAAGAACACTGCATTACTATGTTGTTGTATACTTGTGGCTGTTTATTGTTATTAAATGTATGTTGTGGGGTCCAACAATGAATAGGGCATTAATAAACAGCTTTGTTTAATTTAAAATGTAATTTAAAATGTAATTTAAAATGTAATTTAAAATTTAATTTAAAATTTAATTTAAAATTTAATTCAAAATTTAATTCGAAATTTAATTTGAAATTTAATTTAAAATTTAATTTAAAATTTAATTTAAAATTTAATTTAAAATCATCACCCTTTGTCTTGGTCTTCAACTTCATCAATTTTTCTCCACCATGGATGATCGAAGAGTCCATATGATAGCTGCACTCATTGCACAAATTGTTATTGATAATAAAGGTTGATATGTGTGGCAGTCCCAGTATGGTTGCACTGCAAGTGTCAGTCCAGAGGTTTCTCTATCCCACAACTTTCCCAAAATCCAAAAGTCTTTTTCCCCAGATAATAATAAAGTACAACATCCCTTATGTAAAGGGCCCTTTTTGCCGATCAATAAAAAATAAAGACCAAACTGTGGCCAACTGATCCCAGGCTAGACTATGTTGGTGGACCATAGAATGCTGTTATGGTTGCACTGTTAGTCAGAACTCCCTGTGCCCAATTATTCACAGATAGTATATGATGTTATTTGATATTATTTGGGGGTAGGGGACTTTGCATTTTGTACATTTTTATGAGTAAACAATGCTGCTCACAAGTATTCACAACAAGTGTTCACAATCACAACTCAGTCTCTCAAACTATTCTGAGTCACTCTTAGTTATGTCCATGGTCTCAGCTGTGAGGCGTAAGGCAGTGACTGTGGGTGTAGCTGTGGCTTGAGTGCTGATCTGACACGGCATTGGGGTGCTTGGCCTCGAGGGTACAGCAGGTGGTGGTGTGGTCAGGATGCCAAGGTTGGTATCCGAGAGCT
>BHFT01007867.1:16251-30802 GCA_004320025.1 Laticauda laticaudata | reverse complement strand
GATGCTGGACGGATAGAGAGGAAGCAAAACGGAGGCAGTGAGTACAGAACGGAAGCATCGCGTTAACCAACAGATGATAAGTGTTTTTCTCCTTTTTACATCCTCTTTCCATCCATTGGTGCAGTGTGACAAGGGCTTAAGGTTGAAAGAATATTACACCTGGTAATAGTATAATGTAATAGTGAATTATCATAGCAGTGAAAGATTGTAACAGGTACAGTAGCCATTTCTGCAACTTAGCAGCCTCTTTGGAATATCACTTCACTATTGTTGAAGTGACAAGAGCCTGACACAGGCCTCATTTCATCATCCTTATGCTATAAATCTCTGGAGAAAGGTAACCATAGTAGGACAGGCAGAAACAGCACAGCATCAAAATGATTAGATCAATGCCAAGTCCACTGTCTCTGGAGCAGTACAGAATTGGTTAGTGAACTTTTGGGGCCTCTAAAGGAAAGGAAAGAGAATTTCCAAGTAAAAATGCTTTTATGGCTAAGCTCTTGGGATTCAAATTTCTTCTGCTGATGACCATTTTTTTCATAGAATAGGGCTAGAGATATTTCTGGAGGATTCTCTAGAATTCCATAATCCTCTGTGAACTTTAGGGGTGCTGGATGGATAGAGGGGATGCTTCAAGGAAACAAAACTTCCCTGTATTTCTCTAAGATGGGCTTCAAGGAAAACTGGCTGGTAATGGAATGCAGCTGCATACAAAACCTATGCCCAAAATGACTGTTCTAAATACATCTTGTTTGAATTTTATTGGACATGTGAGCCCAGTGATGAGAGGCAACAAAGGGAGGGAAAAGTTAGGCTTTGGAATTTTGGCATGTGTTTTTTCAGTTCCAGCTATGCATTACTGTAATTCACTTGACTTCTAGAAAACTATGCCTTTCTCAATAAATGGAGTTAAGGATCTTTCTGAATTAGAGGTTCAAGATGAGGCAGGTCTGACAATTGGTGGCACAGACCTCACACAGTACCACCTCAGAAAGTCAATTGACAACTGACATTTCTGTATTCTCCAACTCAAAAACAAATGAATGTAAAGGTGCTGTCTTATATAAACTATACCAGTGGCCATTTAGCAAATGCTTTGTTGGGCTTCAGGTCAGAGTTTTCAACTTCTGTTGGGGGAAACTTTGACCCTGGGCTTTTTCTACAAGAAAAGCTTCTCTTCAGCCCCAAGTGATGATTTTAAGTAAAAACCTGCATAATTCAATGCATATTCAATTGTACTCTGGGATGTTCCAAAGCATCTGTCACCATTCATCTGCTTCTTCATTATTTGGGGCAGAAGGGAACCTAAGGCCCAGCAATCTAGCAGCAAAATAGTGCTATTCCATTAAGTTTTCTTAGAAACAGAAGCTGCATCGGATCACAAAAGTGTATTCTTACCTAAGTATGCCATTAGAAATCAGTGGAAACCCCAATAGCCTTATCTTCTGCACACTGTGCTGTCAGATTAAGAACAGCTTATATTGTTAGCATATCCCAG
Source organism: Laticauda laticaudata (assembly GCA_004320025.1). Lineage (NCBI taxonomy): Eukaryota > Metazoa > Chordata > Lepidosauria > Squamata > Elapidae > Laticauda > Laticauda laticaudata. The sequence goes on along the minus strand of BHFT01007867.1, from coordinate 29,304 downwards.
CTTTGCTAAAGAACCGCACTGACGGATATGCAAAATCAAGATTCTTATAAATCTGAATCAGCCACTGAGGACAGACACTCCAAATGATGTTACACGATAAAGAAATTAATGTTCCCCTAAATTAACATATCACAGTGGAGTGATTTAGTGATTTGTCATTATGAAACCTGCCAACACCAAAGGAAAAGAAAAGTGGCATTAAACTTGTTAAATAAGAGGTTTCGTGGGCAATGGCTATGAAGCCCTCTTTCAGATACTGTATGTCTGGTGTTGCAATAACAATTTACCAAGGAACAAAAAGTGAAATTAAGGGATTGGCAAGCACACTGTCACAGGTAAAAGCCTACGAAGCACAAAACTAACTGAGTGAAGAAGTTTGTAGAAACTGAGCATTTTTCTATCACAACCTTCTCCCACCCTTTTTGGTACTCCCTTCTTGTGACATGTGGCTGCCATGGCTCCTTAAGGCAGGTCTCGAGGAGAATTTAAAATAAATTCCATATGTATCTTGAAATACAGGATTATTAAAAGCTCGGGGAGGTTTTTAGGAATCTTTTAATCTAACCAAGATTGTCTGGCTAACTTATATATCTGAAAACTATTTCCAATAGAGAAATCATAACAAAGTTCAAAGTCAGTCTGCAGTTGTGATTCTTTGGCCATTCCAGACATAGTTGCTAGTTGTTGGTTATTCATAAATTTCTTCCTTCCTTTCATACACATGTGAAAGTCTTTATTTTTATTTTTTTATATTAACACATTGCATCTCTAGAATTTATAGTCATGGCAAAGATACTAATATGGACAATCTGACAACATTTTTGAAGTAAGCTGACTAACAGAATTCTAGTCTGAATAATGAATAAAACAGAATAACGACTAACAGAATCTAGGCAAAGGAATTGGATTCCAAATAGGAGTGACCCTTAGTAGAAAAAAATGGTCTCTTGGAAAACTGAGCTTTTTTGTAAAAAAGACAAAAAACCAGATCTGCATGGCAACACACTTGGAGTAATTGAAATAGAACAGAGGATTCCAATCCATGTATATAATAAACTATGGATTATGAATCTATTTTATAAGGTAATATTGAAGAAAGGAGGAGGAAAAGTGGAAAAAGGAGATTAAAGATGTTTGTTATTCGATAGAAACTAGTTTGAATAAACAGATTCTAAAAATGAAGAATATTAAGAAGTTCAAACTGCATTATCGGTTTACTTCAGTAATCATTTCTTATTCAGATATCCTGTAGTACATTTTTATTCTGAATTGAGGTACTACCTATTAGGGTGACAACTGATAAGATACATAAGCTTCCTATATGAAAGCTGAACTTGTTCCGTTCAGGTTTGTAGATAGAATCTTTCTCACATGAGTTATTGAAGCATTGATCCCCATTAGATGTAAAAGTATCGCATACCTAATGGATATCAAATTTAATACTTCAAATTGTTAATAATTCACATTTCTATTGTAACCAGACTGTTGTTACTCTTCTCCAGGGTGAGTGCTCTTCAGAAACCTTTAAGAAGGATGCAGAATTTCATCCATCCATCTATCTATCTATCTATCTATCTATCTATCTATCTATCTATCTATCTATCTATCTATCATCTATCAATTTAAGAATTGCCCATCTTCTTCACAATGGGTCTTATGAGTGGTGCACAATATAATTATCTAAGCCTATAGCTGTTAGAAACCATCTCATTCCTCCATCATACTATTAACAGTTAGCTGTGACAGGTAGTTCTCGATTTACAACCAGGGATTGGCTTCAAAAAATTTAGCAACCAGTTATCTGCCTGGTTGCTGGGTAGGTGTGGCCATGGTGGGTGTGGCCTAATCGGCCTTCTGCATCATGGTGGTGGTAGGTTTCACCCTCCCCGGGCTCTGGAGGTTCCCCGGAGGCCAGAAACAGGCCCATTTCTGGCCTTCTGGAGCCTCCGGGAGGCCCATTTTTCACTCTCCCAGAGCCTCTGTGTGGGCCCTCTACTTATCTGGGATCCAAAATGGGCTACGTGGGATCTCTTGGGAGGAGCAGGTGGGGCTAGCCAGGGCTGGGATTTGCCAGTTTGCTGAACCACGCATAAAATTAACTATGGTTCAGCAAACTGGGGAGAACAGGTATCAGCCCACCCCTGCTTACAATCATAATAGAACTTGGAATTATGATTGTTAAGTCCCTGTCACACTGGCCGACGGATGCAAAACATTTGTAAAAAGGACACAGCGGATGAGAAAAATGTTCCATCCGTTGTTTATACCGCTTCTCAAAAGGGGCAAAAATTTGCATAACCGAGCGGACAACACGAAAGGACGGACGGGGAAGAAACAGGGCGGATTGGAAAACGATGCTCCATGGAAGCCTAGCGGATGGAAGCGGATGGGAGTGGATGCACATCCGCAAGGCTTCGGAGACGCAGCAAGTGGACATGGAACGGATACAGCGGTGCAGAGCGACGCCGAGTGGATGAGCGGATGCACACGCGGAAGCCTAGTGGATGAACGGTATGCTAGCGGAAGCCTAGCGGATTGCTAGCGTTCACTGCGCGTGGGGAGGATGCAATGCGTCAGCCGCGGATATAAAGGGAAGCAGCTCCCAGCAGGTCACCATTCAGATGAAAGACCTGCTTTCCAGACACATCGACTGCATAGCAGCCTGCCTCTGCCTGCATGCCTGCCGCCAGCCTTGCTGCCTGCCTTCCTGCCAGCCTGTCCTGCCTGCCTGCGCCAGCCTTGCTGCCAGCCAGCAACCCACAACCATGGAAGAGAGAAAGCTCAGCCATCTGAGTGCAGCCTGGTGCCAGCCTGCCTGCCAGCCTTCCTGCCAGCCTGTGTGCGTGCCTGCCTGCCAGCCTTCCTGCGCCTTGTTGCTGTCTCTTCTGCCAGCCAGCTACCAACATGCTTGAAGCACAGCGAGCCTCAGTCAGCTCTGCTGCCAGCCTGGCAAGAGGGACAGGCCACCCTCCCACCCCGGCCTCTCACTCTCGCTTCTGCTGGGGCTTCTGTGTAGCACGGGCTCGCTCTTCGGGGCTGGGGCTTCTGCTGCTTCTGGCTTCTGGAGTGAAGTGATGATGCTGCTTATGCGGTGATGCTTTTCTTCAGCTTATCTTGCTGAAGATGCTTCTGGCTGGTGGCGTGCTTCTGCTGGTTGCTAACTCTGCTGAAGCTGCTCCTGCGGTGTTGGGTGCTCTGCTCGTGCTTACTCTGCTGTATGCTGTTTCTGGGAGGTGGTGCTTATGCTGATGCTACTTCTGGAGGAGCTGCTGATGCTGCTATATGGCGTGGTGTGCTACTGCTTGGTCGTTACTCCTGCTGAAGCAGCTTTGGCGGTGGTGCATTCTGCTGGTTGCTTACTCTGCTGAAGCTGCGTCTCTTCGTGTCCCTGGCTGGTCTGCTCATCCTGTGGCTGCTCACTCCTGCTGGTCCTGCTCGTGCTCTGGTGTTGCTCGTCTTGCTGGTCCTGCTCGTGCTCCTGCGTCTTGCTTCGTCCTGCTGGTCCTGCTTCATGGCTCCTGGTCTGCTCGTGCTCCTGTCTGCTGGTGCTCCTGGTCTTGCTGGCGCTGGCTTGGTGCTTACTTCTGTGTGATGATCCTGTCTGCTGGTGCTGCTGCTGCTGCTGTGCTGAACCTGGTCCCTGCTGGTGCTGCTGCTGTGCTGATGATCCTGCTGGTGCTGCTTGCGGTGGTGTGTGGCAGGAGCGCACCTACAACTGGAAGCCCCTCTGATGAGAGCCATGTGGTCTGCCAAAGGGAGGAAGAGGCATATGCGAGGACGGGAGGGAGGCAATATCCATCGAGCCGAGGACATGAGGATGAGCTGACTGAGTGGACTGAGATAGACCATGGAGTATCTATGGGCGGAGGACACGCTCTACAGGCGACACCAATGAAGCAGGCTGCTTGAGGAGAAGGCAGAGAGCCTGGGCTACACTTCGAGGTGCTCCTCGGCTGGTGGAAGCACAATGTCACACTGGTACAGAAGCTGCACCTCAAGAAATTGGCCAGGGCGCGGTTCAAGCTGGGACATGAGAGACCATACATCAATGGCCAAGTGCAGCTTCTGGAATGCTGAGTGTGAGATCCACCACAAGAGGAAACGCCCCTCTCAGACCCTCTTCTCTCAACTCTGCTGAGAGCAGTCTTTTGCGCGAGTAAGTCCTGTCTCTCCAGCAGTTGTCTGGTGGAGCGTGCCACAATGGAGAAACCCGCGGCAGCTGTTTCTAACCATGGCGGAGCTGTGGAGGATCCGTGGCACAGTGGAGAAGGAGCGGCACTTACAGGCACAGTCCTACCTGCATTCACCCCAGCTCCACTCCACCTCCACGAAAGCGAGAGCCAGGACAGGGAGGGGCAAGAGCCACACTTTCCTGCAAGAGATAAGAGACACATCAGTAGCAGCATAATATCCCTCTCTCAGCTGTCCACACCGACTCCTCATCTCAACCGCAAGACCCTTCCTCACCTATGTGAACCAGACCCTATGGACATAATGGAACCCCAGTACCAAGGTGCTGAAGGACAGGACACCGATCTGCTTTCACAACCCTCCAGAATCCAGTCGAAACCTGCCTCCCACCACAGTCCAGGTTTGCTCCTCCACCCCAGTGATGGTCACCTCCATTCCTCAAGGCTTGCCACAGGCCCTTCAGCTACCAGGGCTATGGCTACCAGGAGGGTCCAGCGCCAAGGCAGCAGCCCTGTACCAGTCCAGGCACAGGAGTCATCGGACGAACCGTTGCCAACCAGTGTCACTGATTGCCACCGTGGCACCCACAACACTAATGGCAACGATGCCACCGGACACCACTGATGCCACCAATGCCACCCACAATCACCGATGCCACCATTGCCAGTCTCACCCAGCTGCAGACCAGAACAGCCCACTACACTGCTCCTTCCTCCGCCCCACAGCCAAGCCGGCCTCAGACATGCTGTCCTCGGTACTGGGTCACACCCATTGGCATGGAGGAAGGGGACTCTCAACATCACGTGGCTTGAGCCAGCGTCTGAGAGCTTTCTCAACACACGTCCACCTGTGTCGTCTTGGCCAGGACCCCAGTGGCCGCTTCAGACCAGCAACTCCAGCAGACAGCCACATCCACAGCACCGGACTCTTTCACCCCCTGAGACTGGGCACACTCTGAGTGACATGAAAAGAGTACCAGAGACTGGGTGGCTACCTGTACTTGACTTTATTCTGTGGACACTTTGATTGGGTCATGTATCTTTTCCTTTACAGCTCTCGTTTTAAAAAAGATGATATCCTGTTGGTTCACACACTTGCTTCATTTTTTTAGTAATATAAGTCTGTGGAAACTTTTAGAAATAGGTTTAAGCCTTTGCCATGCTTGTGGGATGGGTAAGGATACGCAGTGGGGTGGGCATGGTACCTGTTGCGGATGGGTAATAGCTGTGGATGGTAGAATACCTTTGGATAGGTGGCTGAGATATCTGTGGGATGGGTTAATGAGCTGTGGGAGGGGCAGGGATACCTTGGGGATGGGTTAAGATAGCTGTGGGGAGGGTTGAGTTAGTGTGGGATGGGTGAATGTTAGCTGTGGGGATAGATAAACCTCCAGTGCAAGCATGAGATGTATTGGCTCCACCCCTCCCAGGTGCCACACCTATGGCCCTTCATTATCAATACTAAGGTAATCATTGATCCACATTTCACATATAACACACTTTTTATGAATGCCCTGTGTCATTGTAGGCCCACCCACATACATGGCCAATCATCATCCGTGTGTGTGATGAGACAGGCTGAAGGAAGCATCCATTAATCATCGCTGTCTTGCCACTCACTGCGCCAGCTGGGAGTTGCACCAGTTGTTTCAGGAGGTTGCGCTTCTTCCTTACCTTCATGTGAGTCTGGTTGGGGCCTTGCACATCCTCCAGTGTCTATCAGGGTTTTGCCCTTGCTCCCATTCCCCAGGGCTTCTGTCCCCATTGCCTGTTTGAGAGGTCCACGAGCCTGTTCTGCAAGACTGAGGTAGCGGCGGTGCGATGAGATGTGGCAGGATGCAGCAAGCTTCCACGATCCTCCTCACGGTTCTCTGGGACGATGCTTGATGGGGTGGTGAGAATTACCTGGAAACTGTATGGCCAGGATGCCAAAGCGTTCTCCACCACCCGCCTCACCTGGACCAGCCTATTAGTCGAAGAATCCTCTCTTCACAAGGTAAAGGCATTCTGGACGGTGTAGGGCTTCATGAGATGGTTTCTGGGAGAAGCGATCAATCCCCACGATGAAGTAGGGCATCTTGATGTGTCTTGGGCAGGGGGTCTGGGATCTGGTAGCCCATGATGAGGTTGCTTCCAGCCCCTCCTTGAGGTCATGGCACTGTTACCTGGGCATCTGAAGCTGACCCGTTGCCTGAAGCCGTCGATTGTACATGACAATGTAGGTCATGCAGTCGACCATGGGGCCAAAGAGGATGATGTAGAAGCCCTTGTAGGTTGAAATAAGTGGACCCTGAGTTGGCTCGGACTTTGGCAGGCCACGTGCTTGCCATCATATGGCATTCCAAACGTGTGGGGAGTTCCACTTGATGCCACTGCTCCTGCAATTTGTGTCTCAGCTTCTTCAGTGGAGGGCACTGGAGGGAGCTCCTCCAGGTTCTTTCGAATGATGGCCTGCACCACGCTTGACCACAATGCTGTGTGTGTGGAGTGTTGGCACCCTCCAGCCGTACTGCTTGCTCCTGTATGTGGTCCCCTGAGGCCAGGTGGCACAGAGTCAGTGCCACCGTTTGAGCCCAGGTCATGGTTGGGCTGGAAGTTTGGTGCTCTGCTTGGTCAACCTGGGTGTCAGCCACTGACAACCTTTGTCAAAGATGGCTGGAGGCATCCTCATGAAATTCTGGAATGCACGAGGTCTTCGTTCCTCAGCTCCCCATCAGCTTGTTTGTACCAGTCCGTATCTGTGCTCCTTTCTCCCGATCCATCTTTGGACCCAGACCTTTTGGCCGCCTCCTTTCTTCCGTTAGAACAGTTGAAAAAGCCTGTAGATGGCTTCGCGACTGTTTTTGCAGAATGATGGTGGCTACCAAAAGGACTGTTTTTTATGATCCATGGTGGACTCAATGGATGCTGGTGGAAGAGCAAGGAGCCAGATGAAGGCTGCAGAGTCTGCACGAGCAGGCTTGCTGACTGAAATGAGTCCAGGTGAGTTGCTCCCCCTTTTTATAGGCAGATATATGTTTTCCACTAGGTGTCCTTGTTGCAATTCTCTAGCGCAGTCCTGCAGACATCCTTAATATCCGAGATAGGCTCCCCTCTGGCAGAACGATTTTTTCTGTTTTAATGCTTGTTTGTGAGCTGAATCCGTTTTCATCCTTTCTCCAATCCGTGCTACTAACGCGCGTGTCCATTCCACGTCCGTTCGCTTCCTCCCGGTGTCCGCTTTCTGCGGAGCGGACCTTGAGTTGCGCGGATGCGCAGCGGGATGCCCTAGCGGATGTAGCAGGACGGCGTAACGGATGACGACGTGATGCAGATACGGAATGTTCCCCGTATGGCGTTGCCAGATGAGAATGGACGCGTTGGGATGCATTTTCCACTCAAAAAGTTTTGAGCAGCTCAAAAACTTTTAGATCGTGGATGGACCTCAGTTGACGGATGCTGGATGGATAGAGAGGAAGAAAAACGGACCGAGTGAGACAAAACGAAAGCATCGTGTTAACCATGGGATGGCAAGTGTTTTTCTCCATTTTACATCCTCTTTCCATCCGTTGGTGCAGTGTGACATGGGCTTAAGTCATTGAGGTCTTTAACCGAGTCATCATGTGCCAATTTTAACAACCCATTTTGCAGCGTTTGTTAAACTAGTGTCACAACCATTAAGAGAATGCCACAGTCATTAAGTGAATCAGTTTTATCCAATGGGTATTTTTTTTGGCAGAAAGCAGATGTAAACACTGTAAACCAGTAAAAAAAACATTGAAAATGGTGGTCATGTAACTGTAGGACATGCAGAATGGCAATATAGGTAATATAGGTGAGTCAAATGTGACAACAGGGAGATAATGCAGTCAACTTTGAAATCAGGTCATAAGTACCTTTTTGGGGGGAGGGATCTGTCATAACTGCGAATTGTCTCTAAACACCCAGTAATTGCTTTAGGATTTTTTTCAGTTTTAGTATTTCTTTTTTATAGTTCAGGTATTGTAGGCTGGTTCTTTTATTGTGTTTGGTCTTGGAGTGTAAATAAATTTTGATTGATTGAGCAATCAGAATGCCATAAAAGAATGTGCAAGCTTTCAGTTTTTCCAAAACTTTTCTGCGTACTGTATGATATAGCCCATAATGGATGGAAGAAGTATAAGACAAAGCCATACACAATTTTCATGAGGTATGCAAGTTTGAAGATGGAAAGTCAGACTAAAGAATTAGTAGCATTTGGAGGTATCAGATCTCCTACAGGTATTTTGGGCTAAAAGAAGTAATGACTGACTGCTATAGTTAATATTAAAATCATATGTGACTGATCTTTCTTTCTGATGGGCAAAACACATAAATACATAGTTAGGCAAGGAACAGAAACAATAGGCAAATATCATAAGTTTTCTATTGGTAAAATTGGAGATTAATCACAGATGCTGCATTAGACATAAGAATTAAATTAAGAAGCTGCACTTTCAAACTCTAAAACATCTTGCAAATGACAGAAAACTTTCTTCATATTTTCTGACCTAAATATTTTCTTATATCCTCTCCCTACCAGGTAAATATCAAAAATTATAGAGATTCTTGTGAGGGCAACTTCATTGTAAAAGAACACCCTGGATTAAAACACCTCTTATTACTTTTTGTCATGGTATTTATTTATTGTGCAATATATGTGCAAGTCAGATTGCTAAATATAACAAAGTAACCATTGCCTTTTGGTTAAGAGTTAACACATGTTCAAGATAAGAAAATCTGTATTATTTTTCTTACTGTATTTTGTTCAAAGCCTTCTATTTAATTAATACTGGAAATGTCTACATGCAGATTGTCCATTTTGACAAAGGCATATAAATGTATTGTACTGTAACCTATAGCTATCACGTATATTTATTGAAAAAATATATAAGCCTGAAGACAATTTAAAGTAATCCAGACACTCAGTTTCCAAATAAAAATAACAAAGAACATTTTTAAATTGATATATCAGGCCTAATATAAATATTACAATTCAGCAATATTTAACGCCGATGATTCTTCCATCCAGAAGCCAATGCTATCAAGGGGAAGCTACTAAAGCCAAACCAAAATCCTTATACACTTCAAGAACTCTGTATCCTGTAATTTATATATCTGAAGCCCTTTCTGTCTCACCATCCATTTTATTTGATTTTAGAACAGATATGAGAGGGATACTTTAGATCAGGGGTGTAAAACTCAAGGCCAGGAGGCTGGATGTGCCTCCTTGGGTGCTTAGATCTGGCCTATGGGCCACCCTGGAAACAGTGAAGGACCAAGCTGCAGTGCCCTCTGCCAGTGAAAACGGAGCTTGACCCAGGTCCCATTTTTGGCCACGATGGCCTCCTGCACGCTATGCAGCAAAAATGGAGCTCTGTTTTCACTTGCAGAGGGCTGCAGGAAACCACTGCAGCTAGAAACAAAGCCTGGGGAGCACATGTAGTTCACCTGAGATCTGTTTTCACTAGCAGAGGGCTACAGGAGGCTGTCATGACTGAAAATGGAGCCCAGGAGCAATGGAATGAAAATGGAGCCCTGTTTTTCCTGGCAGAGTGCTTGGGCCACCAAAGGCACCTTGACATGAGTAATGTGAAGCTGGTCATGCCCACCTCAGTCTCTGAGGTCAACCACAACCCTGATGCAGCCTTCAATGAAATTGAGTTTGACACCCCTGCTATAGATTACCTTAGAATGTAAACAGGCTGTAGGACTGAATGGTTATTCAACTAGTTTGGTCTTCAAAAGTTTTACTTTTTACACATTATATCTAGCACGTTTAAACGTTATATCTAGCACTTTAAAAAAAAAGGTCCTGGTTTCTGTAAAATTACCAAGATGGAATAAGTCACTTAGACTTTGAGTTCAATCTTGCCCTATGCAGGAATCTAAAGTATAGGTAGTCCTTGACCTATGACCACCATTGAGCCCAAAATTTCCACTGCTAAGCAAGGTGGATGGTAAGTGAGTTGTTCCCCATTTACAACCTTTTTGTCACTGTTGTGAAGTGAATCACACCAGTTGTTAAGGGAATCATGTGGATGCGAAGCAAATCTAGCTTACCACACTGATTTTGCTTGTTGGAAGCCAAATGGGGAGGTTACAAATGACTTACATGACCCTCGCACAGTGCAACGGTCATAAACACATGCCAGTTGTCAAGCACCCACTTGCCAAAATTGGGAGTTGCCAGCTTTGATCACATAACCTTGGGGATGCTGCAGCAGTTGTGTCACTATTTTCAGTGCCGTTGTAACCCTTGCCACTGTAGAAAACCCCAGCCACAGAATCATCAGAGAAGCCATAGAGATTGAAAAAAGACCTGAAAGCATGAATAGAAGAGATGATTCCACCAGACTGTCAATCATTTGGAAGCCTGCACTCTCACATAGAAAGATCTCCACACCACAAGCCAGGCAAACACCTGGACACAAACAGACTCCCCCTGATACCTCCAGCTCAAACACACCCCAACCAGGCACCCAGATGAAACCTAGCTTCCTAATAGATGATAGCCGTCCTTTTACTCGAAGCCAAACTGCACTGAAAGCCTCTAACACAAGAACACAGTGTTGCCAGCCAATCAAAGCCACAAAACAGACAGAAGAAACCAGAAGCACCAATCAAACAAACTCCAAGACCAATAAACACAGACCAAGACTTCCAACCAATCAGGATGAAGAAAAAACCATCCTGGCACAACAGTAGGCTAGCCTCAAATTTAAAACTAAATGGCTGTGATAGCCTGACCCACAGACGAACTCCATCATCAGGCTTCTGTATTGTGTTTCTTTCTGCTGTGAAAGTCTGACTCACAGACGAACACTATACAGAAGCCTGATGATGGCAGAAGAGATTCTGCTGAAACGTTGCTACAACTTTAAAAGCACAACTAAAATGACATGGAAAAATACTTGAACAAAGCTAAATACCATACATGTAAATATCCACAAAAACTTAAGAAAACATATATATGTATGTATGTATATATGATAATAAATTAATTAAAAATCACATAAAATAAAGTTGAAAGTAGTTTTCTGTGTTGTTTTGACTTCTACTAGCTGCCAGCTGATAAGAATGGGCACAGAAGGTTCCTGTTTGTCTGGACAAGCCTACTGTTTGGCAGTAATTCAGTTGTGCAAGTACACACACCAGGCTTGCACAAAGATTAACTATTGTTATGCGTTCTCTCCAGTTTTCCCTCCTTTATTTTTTTTTAACTTTGCACCCAGGTTCTGCCACTTTCCCAGGGGTGGGGTTCTACCAGTTCACTATCTGGCTCCTCCCCTCCCACCCGCCCTGTCCAGGAGGCTTTCCTGAGGCCCAGTCAGGGGTGGTATTCAGGGGGTTGGGGGAGGGAGAAGTGGCCTGAGAGCAGAGCTGTACCTTTCTTAGGATTGAAGCTTCTATTTTTCAGTGCAGACTCAGGCAGCAGATTTCAGAAAGGTAGATCTGGGAATGAAGCTGATTCTGCAAGCAGCTTAATATGCCTGCCTGCTTTGCCTGATTTTGGGTAAAAGTTGCTCTTTTTTTAAAATAGAAAAAATCAATCTTTACATATATATTTACAATATTTACATACAAGCCACTCCCAGCCAGTTACATGACCACCAAGCCACACCCACAAATTAGGCCATGCCCACAGAATTGGTTGTTAAGAAATTTGAATCCCACCCCTGCACTTTCCCTCTTAAATCCAATCATTTTTGTGCCTGTTTAACTACCTACATTCTTTTTAATGATAACCCCATGGTGATCAAATAACAGTAGACAGCTTGATTATCATTAGGTGCAGATAACTCAAATAGAGGCAGGATGCCTTCTCCAAACAGGGCTGGAGTTGGAGCAGCTGTAATCAATCCTAGCTTCCAATTTGTCAAATGTATACATGTTACTGGCAATGTGTGAAAAGCCGACATTGTATAGAGTGTCTGGGAAATTTATAGAATGTGTGATTTTGTGTGTGTGTGTGTGTGTGTGTGTGTGTGTGACAAAGTATGAAATGTCTGTGTTGTTTTAATATGCTATACACTTTCCCTAAACTTTGTATATAATACCTTGGCATTATGCAAGAATGACAAGAATATTTAGTATGAAAAGTATAAAAGCATGAAAAAGCAAGTCACTCGTTAGGGTTAACCCTATTGAAAAGATTTATATGAAAATGAAAGGGAGAAAAAAAGCAAAATAAAACACAGGATTTTCTTCCCGGAAAAAAAAAACAAGAGAAAAAGATGGACCAGTATTGACCTACTTTTTCAATAAGGAAGACTAGAATGGCTTTTTAGTTTGAGTATTTTATACTGGGCCAGTTTGCCTTTTGGTGTTGTATAGAATGCATAGGAAATACATGAAATATGAAGCATTTCATACTTCGACATCCCATGGTTGGAATTCTGTAGATTACCTAGGCGTTTTATAAAATGCCTAAATTCACACATTGATGGTAATAGATTTACCACTTACATAGAACTGTACATTGAATGGCTACCACTGTTTACATGAAGTTGTGCGATGGCAGGCTACATTTTTATAGGCAGCATCCAGCCTGCACTCTCATTGGTTAAATAAATAGACATGATTAAACACATATCAAAGGAATATTGCTTTTTAGATTTCATGGCTACCTGCACATACTCAGGTCTGATTACAAATGCTGATATTTTTGGTATTTGATATTTAATTAGCATAAAATACTCGCTGGCTCCAGTTTCATTTTCTGTTGCATTTCTTATCTAAATATGCAAATGATGTTTGAGAATGTTCCTAATGGCCAAGTGAATAGGACTGATACAAACTGTAGAACAATGGCTATATTCTCTCTCTCTCTCTCTTTCTCTCTCTCTCTCTCTCCCCCCCCCCC
>BHFT01007867.1:0-16227 GCA_004320025.1 Laticauda laticaudata | reverse complement strand
CCCCCCCCCCCCGTTTAGATATGTATTGAATATATATATATATATATGTGAATGTACACACACACACACACATTACAGAGGGAGAAATTAAAATAATTTTCTTCTGAGTGAAGAAAAATATATATTGCAGAAATAGATTTTTTTTCCTGTGGATAACACATTTGTTAAATAGGAAAATCAGTAAATATTAGGCATAGGACATTCAGGAAAAAATATTGTTGTACTCTGTTCATACACACATAAAATTATATAATAAATATGGAATAGTCAGGGTTGTAGGAGAAACATATTTCACTTTGATTAGTTGGCCAAATATTTTTAATCTGTTGTTGCATCTATTTAAGTTGAAGAGAATATACGATCTGTAGTGTCATTTTCAGCTTGACCAATCTCATACACATATACTCTGATTAGAATTAGGTAAAATTGGAACAAATCACTGCTAACTGTTTTATGCTGTCTTCATATTTTTGCCAGAATTGGAGGTGGTTTTCTGGTATATCAAATATCCTTGGAAAATGGGGGGGGGGGGCGAGTATGTTCTCAACCCTGCACTATTTGTTGTGAGCAAGTATGACATATCCTGAACTAAATCCCTTTCCTTTTATTTTAAAAAAAAACACCACTCAACAGCTTTGTTTATAAAATCACTTAAAACCCCCAAACTGGAGTAGAGTAAAACTTATGGAAGTGGTTGTAACACAAATCACAAAGTTCCTTAATCTGTAGGAAGATATGTTAGTTCTAGAAACAAAACTGAGAGCTGGAATTCCAAAAACATAGAAGATGTATTAAAAATGGCTTTTGTAGACTGGATTCATTCAATTATGTACCATTATGTGGGGAAGGGAAAATTCCAACAGAGATAAACAGCACCAACATTGCAGGTAAAACCAAGATGTTCAAAATCCTGCCCCACTTCTCATTTTGACACTGTTAATACCCCCTCCCAGAGACCCTGCATATTTATTTACAAAACAAGCTTTTATAATAGGTTATAAATCTGGACTCAATACCATACTATATCTCTGTTCTAATCCATCACTGCAAACTATGATCTCTATTCTGTACTCAAGATACAGTGTCCCTGATGCTAATGGCTCTTCATTTGTCCTCTAAGGCTTTCTAAACATAACCAACATTAGTTCATTTTGTACACTTGCCAATACACAGATTGCCCTTTGTGCCACATAGGAATTATGAGAAGGCTTTATAAATAGATAAAGAGCAGAGAATCAGGTATGATCCTGATCAACTTCTTTGGTGCATTCATTCATTTTATATACAATGTTACTATTGTAAAGCATTTAACTTTGTTTAGGATTTAGACTTCTGTATCTATGTTTACCTTGTGTTGATTGATTTGGATTCTCCACTCTTAGAAAAACACAGATACCTAAGACCTGATGGTGTCTCAGTGAATTAACAGGATGCATGCACTTCAATTACATTTTCTATCTTTTTAAAATAAGAATAAGACTCTAATGAAAGCAATGTATAGAACCTAAAAGCGTGTACTTATTTGGTTGCTTCAGATCAAAAGGAAGACAATATATAAAATACAGAAATTTGTTTGGGAATTTGCCAAAAGGGGGTGTTTTGGGAATCATAGGAAAAAATATTTTTACTTTCTGGATATAGTATATCCAGAATTGGAATGTATATATATTGGAATGTAACTTTTCATCAGATATTACACTCCTCTGGTTATTGAAGCACAGTTCTCAGTTAAAACATAGCTGTTGTGTACCACCCAAAGTCACCTCCAGAAGATGGGCAACTATATAAATTTGATTAATAAATAAATAAAAAGTAAAATATAATGTATTATGACATTATACATTGACTATATTAAAATGCACATGCAATGCATGATAGAATAATCCCCCCCCCCAAATCTTTGATCAACTAAGAAAGCATTAAATACATACAAAAATGTCTGATGGAAATTAATCTGATTTTTTCCATTCATGCTGATGAGCAAATTTGACCTCCCTTTAAGAAAACAACCAGAGACATTCAAAATAAACATAGTTTCTTGATTTATAGTACATTGTACATCATGGCTACTTTTCATTTTCTATCAGTGGACATATTGTGAGGGATATTAGTGGTTACATGCAAAATGGATTGCTTTGTACACAGAACTTGTTTTTTTAACAAACACAAATAGATGCTACAAGTAAGATAAAGTAATGTATCTTTGATCCATGTCATGTTATCAATTATTCAAGCAAGGACATGAACACCTATATTTCAATTATGAAATGATAATTATGTGCTTTGTAATCTCTATTTCCATTTATCTCACTCTTATTTAAAAAAACAGGGAATATCAACTTACATGTCCATATGTTTCAAAACATCTGACTACAGATATCAGTCAATAGTTATTATATTACAATCAGTGTCATGTAGTGCTTACACTGTTGCTTAGGACTAGGGATCCAGATTCAAGAGTTATAAACAAGATAAATAAGCAAATGTTAATATTTACAGTTGAAAACCTATCATGAACAAGGGAAAGTAAGCCTGAAGCAATTATTAGTGGGAAGAAAACACCAAGAAACTTCTATAAACTTGTATATTACAGACATTTTTGAATTTTCTTGGAGTTATCTGAAAATTGGTCACATTTAAAAAAAGAATAGAAAGTTCTTGATCATAACAGCAGGTTTTTTTTTACTACTGGTATTATGAGGTTTGTTCATTATTGAATGTACAATGGGCACTTCAGTAGTAAACATCAGATACAGTTTTTATAGAACTTTGATATTAGAACATGGACAAGTATGGTTTTCATAAGGAAGACTAGTATATCTGCCTGATGTCACACTAATAGCAATACATCAACTCAAACAGGTGAAACATCTCTGCTATGACATGTGTAAAATGTTGAAAAAATATATTGGAATTGTCTAGTGGATGGAGAATTTGAGCTGTAGAAAAGTTAGAAATTTCTGATTCTATTAGTTTACGTATCTTGATCTCAAATCCTCTGTTTAAATTAGGGCACTATTTTTTTTAAATCACAGCTGTGATGAATATTGGTGGAATAAAAAATCCATAATATAATCAGATCATGATTAATTTGTTTTCTTAGGAAAGAAACAAGCCTATCTACAAGGGAAGATGAACTAAGGATTTGTTTCAAGCTAAACTAACTAGATCAATTCTTAAATGAATCCCAAGGAAGATGCAACCTCATTCTAGCTGAATAAGTATACTGAATTGAATGAAAGGTAAGTTGTATATCTTCCAGGAATTTTGACTAAATAGTTTCGAAGTTTGAGATGTTCTCATTGGTGCACGACTGAGTACCATTTAACATCAAATTCAGAACTTTGGATTCAAATAATTTAATTGATTCCGGAACATAATTGTGATCATACTTGCTTGTGCATTTAATGATCACAAGGGATACTCTTAGATTAAGGTCACTCCTTGGTTAGTCCAGCAGGTAGTGAATTGAAAATTCACTACATGTGAGAGGGATCTTGGAATCTTAGTTGACAACCAGCTAAATATGAGCCAGCAGTGTGATCAGCCGCCAAAAAAGCTAATGCAAAGCTAAGTTTTATTAACAGAGGGATACTGTCAAGATCAAGGGAAATACTAATACCACTCTATAAAGCCTTAGTAAGAGCACACCTAGAGCATTGCATCCAATTTTGGTCACCTATTATAAAAAAGATGTTGAGGCTCTAGAAAAAGTATAGAGAATAGCAACCAGGATGATTAGGGGACTGGAGGCTAAAACGTACAACGAACGGTTGCAGGAACTGGGCTTGGCTAGTCTAATAAAGAGAAGGACCAGGGAGACATGATAGCGGTCTTCTAATATTTGAGGGGCTGCTACAGGGAGAAAGGGGTCAAGCTATTTTCTAAAGCTACTGTAGGCCAGACAAGGAATAATGGATGGAAACTGAACAAGGAGAGATTTTACTTGGAAACAAGGAGAAACTTTCTGACAGTAGGAACAATCAACCAATGGAACAGCTTGCCCTCGGAAGTTGTGGGAGCACCATCAGTTGAGACTTTCAAGAAGAGACTGGACTGCCATTTGTCAGAAATGGTGTGGGGTCTCCCGCTTGGGTGGACAGTTGGACTAGATGACCTACATGGTCCCTTCCAACTCTGATTATCTGTTTTTGTATCTTATCTGAAAATGAAGGCCTAAATACTAAAGGTTTTGATTTGTGCAATAAGTCTTCCACTGATCTTCTAACTAATTGGAGACTTAAAACAGTCTCTTGAGAATGCTAAAAACTTTGCTTTAGAGTATTTAACGTTGAGTTATTCCCTACAGCAGTAAGACAAAAGAGCTTTGAGGCATTCATACATACACATATAGGTTATGGCTGCATCGTCAGCATATAAAATAAAAATGAAGTAGTGCATAAGAAATGAAGGATGAAATTGTAGCTTAGCAAAAAAAGAAAAGGATGAGACTGTTAACATATACATGGTTTATATGTTTTAATTTTAATGGTTTAATTGATTTATTGTTTTGATTGATTAGTGTGATTGGAGTGTTTAGTGCAAATAGTGTGATTACTGATTAGTGTAAAAGATCAGGATTCATGTAATTTAATTGATTAGTAAAATTAGTGATTTAGTGAATTTAATTGACGCAGTGTGATTAGCGATTAGTGTAATTAATTGATTAGACTGATTGTTCTTAGCAAAATTATTTGACTAGAGAGATTATTGTAATTGATTAATTGGTGTGATATTGCTATACTGATTTCCCAAAATTTTTTCATTAAGCAATTTAATCAACGTACTATCTCAACAAACCTACCATGCCAGGAAAAAAATCCAATGCCAAACCACAAACTAAAGAGAAAAGAAATCACCACCAATGAACACAAGACTCCTGCACATGCCTTATATCTATGAAACTCTAAAGGATAATTGAAACAATTCCACCAAATATTCTCTATGTGACAGCTATGCTCACTATGGCTGCTTGGGATTACCCAAACAAATGATTCAATTTCCTAAGAATCATCCCAACCATGCATTTCAATATTTCTGCTCATCACTGCAGACCAAACTGGACAAATATATTGCTGTTTGAAAGAGTTGAACCATACGAATAACATCCCTTTGACACCATAGTAGCATCCTGGACACTTTAAAAGATAGATTAACTAACCTTGAAAAAAAAAGGCACAAACACAAAAACACTGAACACCCAATAACTACAAACTACATCTCTACCCAACAACCCACAACCGCGATCCACAAAAAAACATAAATCCAACAAATAATGATATCTCAATCCCCATCAGAAGAAGCCGTCGAGTGCGAACGAAGCATCCAAATGCCATCTTATTTGGTCTAGAGGACATCAATGACAATGATGATGTCACAATTGTCTGCACATCATCATTGACTTATCAGGCATCAACCATCTCCCATGATGAGGTACTTGACATTTCCCCCATTGGCCCAGAGTTCAAAATCAGAGACAGCTCTGTGGCCCACGCTTCTGCAGGTTCATTTGCAAAATGAATCAAGCAAATGTAAATCATTTATACTTATGAATTCACTCGCCAAAGCAACACCAACCATAAGACACTCCATTTCACCCTGACCTAACCATACAGCAATGTGTCCGCTCCCATGAACTCTGCACAGAACTCAAACAACTTTTCTAGACAATGGAGAGAAGAATCTGTCCATTGACTACTGTGCTGACTGTATCAATAGTAGTCACACAACCCACAACTCAGCATCCAACCCTACTTCAACCAATCAATCAATCACACCAAGACTAGGCACACACGCCCCTACTACCTCAATTCCAACTACAACTGGCCTTAAATGCAAGCTAATCTATGCAAGAAGCCTTGTGAATAAAATACCAGAATTTCTCCTCTTATTAAATACGGCTAAATTTGACATCATATTTGTCTGTGAAACATGGCTCAATGCATCTCTCCTGACTCCATTACCACAGTAAGAGACTATCATGTTTACTGATGAGATCATGAAATCCGTAGAGGAGGTGGTGTTGCTATCTTCTATAAAAAGTCTTATTATCTAAAAAAACATTCAAGTTACCCAGGAGTTTTGCTCTTCCTGAGACCATTGCTCTGTGAACTGTCCTTAAATATCACATTTTGATTCTTGACTATGTTACAGAGTCCCTGAATTATGATATGAAACATGTAAACAAGCTAAATTCACTGCTAACATGGGCAACATCTCTGCCCACACCCTTTTATCTTTCTTGGTGACTTCAATCTACCTCACTGTTAACTGGACCTAAACAAATGTAAACTGAACCATACATGCAATCTTCTTACAATGCTGTAACAAATCTGGACTGGAACAACTAGTAACCAACAATACTAGACTTAACAACTGCCTCGATCCTCATCTTTCTACGTAGAACAGTAGTGGACAAGAATACATCTTTGTTTAATTTTTTTCAGTATGGGAGTAGGTTCAGTCAGATAGCACTTTGGTGTAAAGTATTAAGTTTACTAGGTTAGAAACTGGAAGATCATTACTTCTACTCTCACTTTAGAACAAGATAGCTGAATGATCATGGTGGATCACTTACATTCCCCCAGCCCTAGGAGGCAGGCAATAGCAAACCACCTCCAAAATCTTGCTAAGTAAAACTGTAGGGACTTGTCCAGGAAGTTAGCAGGAGTCAACATCAACCTCAAAACCAACAAACAAAAGGTCTGTTAAATTGTCACTTCAATTGTCTTTACTATGTGTGTAATATCAATATCGTAATACTGTTGCCAATTTTAAGGCCCGGTCCCCACTGGCCAATGGACGCAAAATGTATGCATAAAGGACACACTGGATGAGCAAAATTTCAGGGTGGCTCCATCCATTGTCACTGCTCCAAAAGTGCAAAAAATTTGCCAATAAAAGATGGAAAAGAACGGAAAAGAATGGATGTGGGTAGTATGTAGCAGGGATGTTAAACAGATGTTCATGGAAGCCTAGTGGATGAAAGTGGATGGAAGTGGATGACACCCTGAAGGGTTTCCAGAGGAGAATTGTGAAGCAGACGCATAGCGGATAAAGCGGATGCACCACGTATGCTAAAGGAAAGAAAGGGGATGCCGCGCAGATGTATATTGGATGCAAACCGTTCATTGCGCATCCTTTCTATTTCCGTCTACTAACAATGTAATAGACGTTCCATGTTACCTTTTCTTTCTCCCTGTTTCAGCTGCAGTTTTCAGCTGCGCAGATGTGAGTTGCGAGGATGCCAAGAGGATGCAGAGGGGATACACTGGACGTTAACGCGATGATAAATGGACATAGAACATTTGTTGCTCGTATGTTCGCGGATTTACATCATAACATGGTGGAAAAGTTTCAAATCCATTCACAAAGTTTTGCGTGAGCTCAAAACTTCTTGCGTGGATGAAATCACAGTGGATGGATGCTCGACGGATAGAGCGTATGAAACACGTATGCAATGAGTACACAATGGATGCATAGCGTTTTCCAATGGGTGGCAAGCTTTTTTTAACATTTTACATCCTCTTTGCATCTGTAAGTGCAGTGAGACCCGGCCTTAAGAGATGAGGATTGATTGATATAGTGGCTGAATTCCATCTGTCACTTATTATTGAGTCGAAGGCCATGCTTTAATCTAGAAAATCAAGAGTGGCTACTTCTGAGACTTCCAGTTTGCAGGGCTTCGGCGGCAGGCAGGAATCCATGATCATGCATGGTTTCTGCCTGGGCTCACCACTGGAGCACCCCGAGCCAGTTGGCTTTGGGGCTAAGCCACGCTGTTCCAAAGTTGGTAAAACGAGGATCCAGATTGTTGGGGGCAACATTCTAACTTTGTAAACCACTCACAGAGTTCTGTAAAGCACTATGAAGTGGAATATAAGTCTGTTATTGCTATTGTCATATTTCCTCACAATGTGTTCCCATAGTCATCTCTTTGCTGCTCAGATACGCTTCTCACACCTTGTAATATTATTGCACTTAGGAGAAAAAGAGGGGGCCAAAGGACATAGTTTTGAAGTGTATTTTTCCCAGTTCACTTTCACTCCTTGTAGAGATCAAAGCAAAGCTTTATTGAGCATGTCCTTCTTTACCCATTCATCACAACTCAGCTGAAATATGAACAGCAACAACATGGCTCAGGATGGATTAGCTAAGCCATCTCACTTGTCATATCTTGCATTGGCTCTGAAGCTTTCTTAGTCATTGTTGTGCATTATCCTGTTGTTCAGGTATTCTTAAACCCATTTTACTGTCAGTGTCAAGCCTGGAAACACCTCATCACTTCCTTAAAATCTCCCTGGAGAATTGATTTGAAAGCAACATAGTTTGAAATGATGGTCCTGCAGAAGGAATCATGGTCAGTGTTTTTCTTCCTTGTCCATGATAAATGTCTGAATTATAAATATATTTGATTCAATAGGATACTGCCAAAGAAGAATGTCACAATGTTCTTTCTTGTATCATGAACATCTTGGATTAGAGGCCTTTGTTTTGTCTGAGTCCACAGACCACCACAAAAAGAAAAGAAATTTCCCATTTGCCCTCTTCTGCTCTAGAGATTTAGGCACCAGGCCAGAAATCTGGAGTCTGTGAGTTCTAGTCCTGCCTTAGGCAAGAAAGTGTGGTTGGTGACATTTAGCCAATCATTCTCTCTCAGCCTGATTCACCAGTTGTTATGGGGAAAATAACAGGAGGAAGGAAAATTAGGTGTCGTCACCACCTTGAATTGTTTATAAAAATAAAGGTGGGATATAAATAAATTGTGGAATTTTCGACAATTCTGTCAGCATGACCTCCTGCAAGTACAAATGATTGAAGCTTATGGGAAATCAAGTGTCATAATATACAAATACTTGGCAAGAATGTTTTCTGTGTAGTTTTTTCCTTCCATTTTCATACCAGAAAAGCACTGGACTTCTGAAATGTTCCTTCAACCTTAAAGTAGAAAATGAAAATCCTATGGAAGATGTTGCTTGCAACAACAGGACTCTGCCCAACATCTCCCTTGCTAAATATTTGAATTTGTAGAGTCCTGTATTGGTTTTTCCATGCCTAAACAGAAGACCCAGCATGTACAATTTCTTTAATCCCAGTAAGTCACTGAAATGGGTAAATCTCCTTCTTATAAATTCTGGCAGCACACAATTTTCTCTTCCTGGTGCAAAGTCTCAATGCTCTAAAGAGACATTATGAAGCCTCAAACTATTTTCCCCAAAAGGGGAGGGGAACCCTGTGGGCTCTTGAAGCAAAAAAGTACTGGCACAGCTTCATAATATCACAAGTTTCTCCAGGCTGATGTGGAGTGGAAGGAAAAAGGGAAAAGAAAAAAGGGAAAGAAAATTGGCAGGGCTCCAAATCCCAATTCATTGATTCATTCTCTCTCCCTCTCTCCCTCCCTCCCTCCCTCCCTCCCTCTCTCTCTCTCTCACACAGACACACAAACACATTATATAGCCCAATCACTGCCTGCTTTGCTGATACCATCCTTTCCAGAAATCCTCCTCTGTCCCTTGTAAGGTAGGAGCATATATGGAAGTGTTAACTCTAATTTAATTTATTTTGTAGGGTTACATTAAAAGAACTTTGCAAATCTGAAAGTACTTCTCTTCCAACTTGGTTTTACAGTCTAGGAACCAGGAATGTTCCTTTCTGAGATGTTTGCTATGCCCACATTCCTTCTGCAGATTCAGCTGCCACTTATCTGACTTTTGTCTAGTCTGTAGATCTTCCATCTGTCTTCCAAGGTCATTCTCATATGCCCTTACACTTCCTATATCTCTGCAGCCAGAGGATGTAAGATAAGATACCAGAAGGAGGAACTGAAAACTCCCATCACCCCAAGAGTCATGGCACTCTTGCATCCCCCCAGATGCCTCCTGGAAAGAACAAAGCATCTACACCCCTTGCAAGGAAAATGATGCATTTAATGAGAGACAAAAACAACTAACAGAGATAGCTAATCCGAACTAAAGGTAGTCCTTGATTTACAGCAATTTGTTTAGTGACTGCGTGAAGTTACAACTGCACTGAAAAAGTGACTTTTTGTTTTTCACACTTACCACCATTGCAGCATATCCATGGTCACATGATCAAAATTCAGTTGCTTGGCAACTAATATGTATTTATGACAGTTGCAGTGTCCTGGAGTCATGTGATCACCTTTTTATGACCTTCTGACAAACAAAGTCAATGAGGAAACCACATTAATTTTACAACAGTGTTACTAATTTAAAAACTGCAGTGATTCACTTAACAACTATGGCAAGAAAGGTTGTAAAATGGGGGCAAAACTCATTTAACAAATATTTTGCTTAGCAACAGAACGATTGGGCTCAGTTGTGATTGTAAGTTGAAAACTATCTGTATGAGGGACAGAAGGCATCCCAGGAAGGAAAATGAAGCAATAAATCTCACATGAGGAATCAAGAGATTATCCCTCATGTTTAGGACAGGCAGACCCTGGAAAATAATCAGCAGACCTCAGCCCCATCATTCTTTTGCCTAATCTCAGAAAATATTCACAATATCCCATCTGTTTCCAAATGCAATTAACACCCCATATACTTTTGAGGAACATTGTTTATGTGTCATCATCCATGCTGACCACATAAACAATGCTCCTCAAAAGTATGTGGGGGTGTTAATTGCACTTGGAAACAGATGGGATATTGTGAATATTTTCTTAGGCACAAGGGATTTCTTGGACAGTTCCCCTGATCCATTTTGACCCATATTGGATAATTAAAGCTTGTCTGAGAAATGTTTGCATGTGGCCAACAAGCATCAAAGAAGCTTGTTCACCACCAGTGCCAGTATCCTAACAGGGAATCCGAATTTTCAAAGCACCTCTAACTCTTTCTGCAGGAACAAGAGCTGGTACTGAATGAATGAAACTAAGCAACTCTCTATGTTTTATTGGGCTATGATGACCGTAATAGTGGTGGTTTTGGTTAAAACCACTAAATCCCACTCCCATTGCTACCTTTGTTGAAGGATTCATATTACACACTGATCCTTCCCATAACTCATGCCATTATTTTTCCACACCAGATGCTTATTGTATCTTCTTGGCATCACCCAGCCATTGTTAAAATAACATCAAGCCTGTCTTCATTACAGTTGCTTTGATCCAACAATAAGTGAATGACTTAGAAGATGTTAAAGTCACTAGGGTGAAAAGGAAAGCACTGAGCATGCTGTGCCAGGGCAGTCATAAAATGCTGCAGGACTTCCTATGGTTGCTTTACAGTTCTTCCTCTGGTGGAAGCTACAGAAGAAGAACAGATTGAGCAGAACCACTCTTGCAGAGTTTTCATTTGTACCTACAAATACAGCTGTGCTCTTTGATTCACCACACATTCCAGAGGGGAGAAACCATGAGAAGGGCTCTAATTGCTCTGTCCAGGCTGATGTGGAATGGGGGCTGCTCAATTTCAGCTGGAAAAAATGTAGGTGGACACTACTTAGAATAAAGAGATGCACGCAATCTTAACTTTTGTTGCTGTCTAGTGATCATATAGATCAATGGCCCCTAACCTTTTGAGGACCAGAGTCCAGTTCCATGAAGAAAGTTTTTTTCCATGGAAAAGAGAGGGCATAGTTGTTTGCATGGGGCAGTTTCTGGCATGCTGTGGATCATTGCCAGCCAACGGACCTGGGGTTAGGGACCTCTGATTTAGATTATTAGCTGCCTAGATTATGTATCCCTAATGTTGAGAGCACTGGATCTATACTTAAATCTGAATGAATAAAAATGTTCCACAGAGACAATGTGGCGATCAGTGCAGGGAACAGTAGTTCTCTGCCTTACTGGGATAAGGACAAGGTCTTTACTCAACAATAGAGACTTCCTGTCACCTCTTAATCCTTATATCACTAACTGTAGATATTTTGGACCAGATCCAAAATCTGGTCTCTCATAAAAGATCTCTCATTTTTTCCCTCTTAAAATGCATATTGAAACCTATCCAAAATAAACATGCACTCTGGGTGGCAGGTTGGAAAGATGAGATTACCAGCATCCCTATCCTATCATCTGCAGCAAGAGATTTCACTGATTTTGAGTAAGCATCTCCTGGCAGTTCCCAAGTTCATGAAATCATTTATTCATGGAAAAATAATGTTCTTTTTTTTTACTACTGTAAATCTTGCAAATGGATAGGAATAGCACTTAGACTTATATACTGCTTTACAACCCTCTCTAAGCAGTTTACAGAGTCAGTATTTTGCCCCCACCAATCTGGCTCATCAGTGTGGGATAGAGAGGTTAAGGTCTTCTTAATAGCCTTAAATCCCCCCCCCAAAAAAATTAAAAACCCCAAACATCTTCAAAATGGGGACTTTCATCATCTGCCATCTGTTTCCTCCAAGGGTAATTTCCAGACACATGAAATTACACTGCAATCCTTTAAAAAAAACCACAGCAATCAACTACTATACGAGAAGGAACAACTCACGTGCCTCGACCTATAAACATACGTGTTCAAGTACCTTTATAAAATAAAATAAGACAAACCACATTGGTCACCTCGCAACTAAAATGACCTCTCAATTTATCCATGCTTCCCATCCCTACTTTCAAGAACAAAAATATTTAAATGTTAACATTTTGGGGTAGCTCTAGTTACACCAAGTGAGTCATCTTTAAATGCCACTCATCTGACAAGTCCTGCTTATCAATCAAACCTGGAACAATGAGGCATTCTTCCCCTATAGAAACCTACAGCAATCCTGTGCCTCCTTGTTAATCAATCTGAGAATGACAGGCTTTGTGCTTGGCAAGCAAGCTATTAACCAATGGTCAATTGAACTGCCACCATAGGAATGTGAGTGAAGCATGAAGAGAGAGGCAAATTAGAAAATCATCTCCCCTTCCCTTGTCATCAATTCTTTAGTCAAACCATTACCCAATACAGCAAAGAAATCAAATCTACAATCCAGGTCACCACCTTCATTCAAGTTCATGCAATAGGTGTCTTCTTATTTAGGGTTGGCAAGGCACTGCCATAAGGTCAAATTCTGATCATGAAATGGAACCTCAAAGCCCATGAAGGTAACAAATTTAAAAGATTAAGAGTCAAACAAGATATCTTGCAAAATCTCATGCAATCTCATTAAGAGATAGTACTATTACCATAAAAGAAGCAATTAGCCAGAGAAGATTACCGACCATAAACGATAATACAGGAGCACCGTTTAGTAGCAATAGTGGCATGTTGTAGTATAATTAGTATAATTATTATATTGTAATTATTTATTAAATTTATTTGCTCCTCCACTCATTTCAAAGTGAAGCTGGGTGATTATTATTATTATTATTATTATTATTATTATTATTATTATTATTATTATTATTATTATTATTATTGGCATAAATACAGTAGTAGTGTCATAATGGTATTTTCTTCTATCCAAATTAATTATAAAGCATGGCATAGTAATGTTCACATATGTTCTTTTTACAATTTAGTCTTTGGCTTACACTTATTTCTTGATACTGGCATGGAGTAATAACAGCAATAATTGTTCTAATCTCTGCTATTTTTTTCTGGCACCTTCTAGATTCTTCATTTTTTGTGCTTTTTTAAAAAAAAATCCTTTGGCAACAATGGAGGAATATTGTAAAAAAGGATTAAAATGCTATTTGAATTAAAATTGGAGATTGTGCTGATTGCTGATGAGTCTCATAATAGATTTCCATAATCATAATACATTTTCCTAACAAGACAGATAGCTGTCAGGTTTTCTCATTACACATATACTCTTGATCATTTCACTTGTTTTATTTCACTTTGCATTTCCCCACCTGAATATAGAGTTATGAGTGATTGCCCATTGGTTTATTGATTTTATTTTAGAAACCACAGTTAAATTTTCTTGGCAAAATCTGCGTAATGCAGTTCTGAGTATATCTGTATCGAGAAATCAGTAATGTGCTCGATAAAGATTACAGCCACTTACAAAGATAACAGCTTTACATTTCTTCTGAATGAGATGTGAATCCATGATAACAGGGTAAGAGAAATTCAGTCATTACTTCCATTTTGGTGTGTATGTCTTGGGCCCTTGCCATCTTGGATCCGAAAAGCAAGACAGAAATGGCAAGTACTGACATGACATACAGTTGAAAGTGGAAGGAAAACTGGGCCAATTCTGGGTTTACATTTCTCCTTGTTGCAGTGTCTCCTCATCTAAGAATGTAACTCTATTACTGCTTAAAATCATGTTGAAAGTCCAAGTCTCTTTTACCCCTTTCTTTTCCCATATCCATGCTATCTTTCACTATCTCTATGCTGTCAAGACCTCCTGGTTACAGAGGAAGATTGGTACTAGACTATATTTTCTGGATATTGCGGTATACAGATTTTCTTGGATGTACATCTTATTTAATCTTGCTTTCATTACTGACGTCATAGGAGTTTATTCATCCTCTGTCTGAAGGAGGCCAGCAGGCCTTGACTTGAAAATAAGAAGGTTATGTTGTAAAGAACTTAGAGGGTCTGAATAAAAACACTGTTTTCCACTTCTTCTGCTACCCTTCATCCCCCTTAAGATTGGTAAGATAATGATGTGGAATGGGAGGTTGCTTCCAGCCATAACAGCTTTTTCACAAAACTGACTTGTCATGTGTTTAAATCATGTCTCCTTTCCACAATCCCTAATGTGCTTATCTGAGCTTTCATCATGACTGCTGGTTGTTTAGCAAGGTAATAAATGTGGAGGAGGAGAGCCACCTTTGATAGATACTCAGTTGGACACGCCAGTAAGCAAGTCTCTCCTAAGTAACCCAATAATATCAGGAGCAATGGCTGTAGGCTCTCATTGTGATTTTGTTCACTGCGAATGAGTAATAGCTATTCCTCCCATATCTAACTAGAAAGCACTAGAGTGTTCAGAATTAATCAAGGTAAATTTAAAACTATGATTGATGCCTTGAAAGAGTCTCACTTGAGGAATGCTTTACTAGGGCAGAATAAGAAATAAGAGATAGCCCAGAAATTGACAGATTCTGAAGAAGAGATCCCGTTCCATCAAGAAATTCAAGGTTTGAATGGAAGAGGTCATCAGAGAGCTAAATAATAACTGGATCTACTATTTTCATTTAGTCTTTCACTATCCCTAGAATACTTTCAACAATTTCACTGCATATGCCTAGCCTGGCAATTCTAAAGTGTATTTAGGTCCCAGAAACAACCTTTCATAACACAAATGTTGCCAAGTGTCTGCCAAACAATACATCTGTCTCCTTCTCCATGAAGCCAATGATTTATAGACTCAAAGTGGATCAGTCTCTCCTAGCTGTAATTCCTACTTCTTTCAAGGAGACCATGGTCATTTCCCCCTTTTAAGGGGTTATGATTGTTAGTGGAAATTACTTCAAATCTTTATTTTTGAAAGATTTTCTTCTAGGAATGTGCTGGTCAGACAATGTGAAAGTGTTCAATGTAACAAAATGAGTGATTTTTTCAAGGAAACTTATGGTCCATTAGTCAAGCTTTGTTGTTGTGTGTGGGGGGGGGGNAAGCTTTGTTGTTGTGTGTGGGGGGGGGGGTGAGAAGCATATAGCTCTTTGGCTTTACAATATGAGAAATCCTATGAAGAAACATTCATTACTGGAATTTTCTGCATTTCTACTTGAAACTATAGAAAACAGAAAGATAGGTTTACACCTTCTTTATGGGTGCTACGTGAAAAATGTAGAAGCCAAACACTATTATAAATACTATGTATATAATTTTATCTGAATTCTCGGGAAGGCCTTGAAGTCAGTGGTTCTGATTTATGGACGTTGTCCTGTTCACCATATTTGTGAGTCTTTTTTAATACGTGAGTCCTAAATGCTGCCAAAGATTTTATCCAACACATCTGTTAGTTTCTATGTGTCTCTGAAATTGGAGCTCCAGGCCAATTCACAGTGGAAAAATATTAAAGCAATGATGAGGCAAGATTTGATGTTTGATTTCTTTAAACCATGTATATCAATCGGGTTTGTGTGTCCTGTATATGTACATTTCTTAGAGCTGATGGAAGAAAGGTTAATAAATGCACATTGATGAAGAATGCCAAAGAAATGTCAGAAATTCATCACATATACTGTATATCATTCACCTATCTTATACGCTGTCAGCCTTCAAGATCTTCTACTATTGCTTTGCATCTTTCGGCTGTTATAAGAAATGGGGGGGGGGAGGAGGGGATGAGTCTGGGAAGTGTGCTGGAGGTGTT